>LNAC01000140.1:352843-399877 GCA_002007465.1 Ailurus styani | reverse complement strand
TGGTATAGCCTCAAAGTTCTAAGTACTGGGCCCTGGGTACAACATCGTGGAGAAGAGTATAAACACAATCGATGCGCGTCCACTTTTCTGACTCCGGGGCCTGGATGGGAGGCCCTAACCCCATCCCCGCCGCTAGCCCTAGTCACCTCAGCCACCCCCTACACCTTAGCTCCCCCCAGATTTTCAACCAAGTCCCGCCCCTCGCCCTGGTCCCACCCTAAACCCTGCCCTTCGGAATAGCCAACTAAGCCACGCCCCTAGGCTCTGTCTCGCCCCAGCTCCGCCCCACAAGCCTGAACAACAAAACCTCGCCACCTACCCGAGGCCCCTGTGAGCCCCGTCCAACCCCAGTTCCTGCGCTGATCCCGCCCAACGGCCCAGCCGCGTCTGTCCGCAGGAGGAAACTAGCATGTCTCTTGTACTGGCGGCTGCAAGCAACCTCCTCCCGCCCCATTGCCCCCACCCAATCCTTACGGCTCAGCTCTCGAGGCCCCGCCCCTTACGCTGTGCGAGACTCAGAAACCGGAAGCAGAAATGCGCTCATGCGCGTGCGCGAGCTGGCGGCCATAGCTCCGCGGTCCCCGAGTCGAGTCTGGGCAGGGTTTTTTTTGCCCTAGTTCGCCGCGTCCTCCCGGACTCGGTCTGGCCCGCCCCAGGTCAGGCCTGCGGGAGGGGGAGAGGTCGGCCTTGAGCGGACGGCCGCTCTGGCCGTGCCCCCTGCCTCCGCCGGTACCCAGCGCCGGGGGCCCCCTTCGGCCGCGGCTCGTCCCAAACTCACTGAATCAGGAGCTGTGGGCTGCCTGTTAGCAGCCGGGGTGAGTCGGCTGCAGGCTGGAGTTAGCGAACCACCCTCCTATGTAATCGGCCTTCCAGAGCATCCTTTGCTGTCTTTTCGGAAAGTAAAAGCATCCCTGCCATTCGGTCCCGCGGACGAGCGCCTCCACCTCATCTGCTCGCCGGTCAGTGGATTGCGGCGTGTTCGGTGAGCGCGGGGTGACGTTTGCCTCAACTCCGTTCCCATCTCCCCTCCTGGTGCACGAGATACTTCATCGGTGTATTTTACCTTGCCTGTGGGCATCAGTTGGATACATTGTATTCAGGTACATAAACGTGAACTGATTACTTACTGTCTCTGTAACCCCCTTCATCGTCGAATGCAGCTGTACATTTTAATCATTTATCTGTAGATTACTTTGAATGTCACACCGAGAGTGAGATCATGTGCCGTGTGCAGCGGTTTCTCTTTTATTCCTGTACTTTGCATTCTTTTTTATTTCATTGGTGTGTTTGCCAGGACGTCCACATCAGTGGACAGTTCAGTTCTAGAATAGCCTATAACTTGCATCCTTGCCCTGTTCTTGATTCCAGAGGGAATTATTCTATTATTTCAGCATTTAAATAGGATGTTTGTAGGGGCACCTGGATGGCTCAGTTAAATGTCCAGCTTTTTTTTTTTTTTTTTTTAAGAGAGAGCAAGGGGAGGGAGAGAGAATCTTAAGCAGAGTCCCCACTGAGGGTGGCGGGAGCCCCACCCGACCCCTGGGGCTGGATCTCAACAACCCTGGGATCAAGACCTGAACCAAAATCAAGAGTTCCGCATTAACCAGCTTGAACTACCCAGGTGACCCCAGCCATAGTCTCTTGGTCTCAGCTCAGGCCTTGATCTCAGGGTCCTGAATTCAAGCTCCTCTAGGCTCCACACTGGGCATGGAGACTCCTTTAAAAAAGAAAAGAAAAGAAAAGATGTTTGCTGTAGGTGTTGTAGATAATAATTATTTTTTCCTAATTAAAGCTATTCTCTAGTTCNCGGGCTCTCTGCTCAGCAGGGAGCCTGCTTCCTCCTCTCTCCTCTCTCTCTGCCTGCCTCTCTGCCTACTTGTAATCTCTCTCTCTGTGTCAAATGAATAAATAAAATATTTAAAAAAAATAAAAAAATAAAAAAAAATAAAAAAGAAAAGAAAAGATGTTTGCTGTAGGTGTTGTAGATAATAATTATTTTTTCCTAATTAAAGCTATTCTCTAGTTCTAGTGGGCTAAGTGGTCAGCAATGGATATTGATATAGATTGGTCACTGTTTTGTATCTAAGGGAAAGTCATATGATCTTTTTCTATTAATGTGATGATTATTTTAATTGAGGATTCATTCATTTTTTTTTTCGGCTGTTTCTTTTTTTTTTTTTTTATTATTTGCCCAAAGGATTCATTAATTTTTTAACCACCTCTCATTCCTAGGAGGAAATGAACTCAGTTTATGATTATACCCTCATTATCCAATTCTTGACTGTACTAATACCTTTATATTATTTTGCATTCATTTGTGTGAATGAGATCTTTCCTGCCCTTTTTTTTTTTTTAAGATTTTATTTATTTGGGAGACAGAGTGAATGAGTGACAGAGAGCACAAATGGGGGAGAGGGGGAGCCAGGTTGGGCAGAAGGAAAGGGAGAAGCAGACTTCCCGCCGAGCAAGGAGCCCAGTGCTGGACTCAATCCCAGGACCTGAGATCATGACCTGAGCCAAAGGCAGTCGCCCAACCAACTGAACCACCCCAGGCTCCCTCCTGTTTTGTTTTGAGTTGTACTTTTTTGGCTTGGAAACACTCAGGAAAACAGTATTTTCCACCCCTACAATGGAATTATGAATCCTTTATTTATTTGGTGAACTTGCCTGTGAAACAGTTTGTAATTCATGTTTCCTTTGTGGGCATTTTTTAAACTACTGTTTTTTTCCTTTTAGGATTGGATGTAATCAAGTTTTGCATTTTATTTTATTTATTTATTTATTTTAAAGATTTTTATTTATTTATTTGACAGAGAGACACAGCGAGAGACAGAACACAAGCAGAGGGAGTGGGAGAGGGAGAAGTAGGCTTCCTGCTGAGCAGGGAGCCCAATGTGGGGCTGGATCCTAGAACCCTGGGATCATGACCTGAGCTGAAGGCAGATGCTTAACGACTGAGCCACCCAGGCACCCTTGTATTTATTTTATTTTATTTTATTTATTTTTTAAATTTTTTTTTAATTTTAATTTTAATTTTTATTTATTTATTTTTTTAAATTTTTAAAAAAGATTTTATTTATTTATTTGACACAGAATGAGAGAGAGAGATTACAAGTAGGCAGAGAGGCAGGCAGAGAGAGAGGAGGAAGCAGGCTCCTCTCTGAGCAGGGAGCCTGATGCGGGCCTCGATCCCAGGACGCTGAGATCATGACCTGAGCCGAAAGCAGAGGCTTTAACCTACTGAGCCACCCAGGCGCCCCCTTGTATTTATTTTAGATTATTTTGAGAAAGTTGTACTTCTCTCTAGAAATTTATTCATTATCTGTATATTTTCATATGTATTCTGTTAACTTTTTTGTTGTATTCTTCCTTCAACATCCGTGATTATGCCTCATTCATAACTCTATTCTCTGTTGTTAAGATTGCTAAACTTTGTTGACTTCATTAGTTTTCAAGGGGCACATTGTTCATTTTTATGATTCTTTTTAGTAGTTTTTTAAAATATTAATTTTGTCCTACTTTCATTTTTCTAAATCTTTATGCTGTTCTTTTTCCATCCTTTAAGTTAATGATTAGCCCACTCATACTGATTTTATTTTCTCTGGGAGCTGATGATATTCATATAAATATGTGAAGATATGTACCACACCAAGTGTGGATTTCCAGTGTTATTTGAAACACTTCTTTTAATTTTCTGCTTCTCCTCTGCCACAAAAGTAGTCCTAACTACTTTTTTGTGTGCCTCTTTATCCCTGTAATGTGCTGCATTATTACGTATCATATGCCGCACCAGATACATCTTGTTCATTAACTGCCCTCCCTCAAATGATTATAACATCCATATCCTTCAGGATTTTTCTGTTTTGTTCAGCTCCATATCCCCNCATATGCCGCACCAGATACATCTTGTTCATTAACTGCCCTCCCTCAAATGATTATAACATCCGTATCCTTCAGGATTTTTCTGTTTTGTTCAGCTCCATATCCCCTGTGACTGTATGTAGTGGGATTGGTATAAATATTACCAAAGTAAATATGAAATGAAGGAGCAGGAGGTAGGGACCTTAAGGGAGGTGTCCTTGCTCAAAACAGGGGGTATAGTCAAGAGGAGCTTAAAGGTCAAACATGTGTTACATACACCTCAGCAGCTTTCTGACTGGGTAACATTGAGTATATGGTTAATTGATTGTCAGATTTCTCAGCTATAAACTGAGAAATTATAAATTGTAGTAATACCTTATTTGTGGAGCATCTATGAAGGAAAAGCTCTTTGCAAGATCATTCTCACATCATGGATGCTCAAGTGGCACGTTAATTTAGTAAAAAATGTTGTGATTTTTGTCGGTTTTAGAATGTACTACTGGATCCACTGCATGGAAAAACTGTTATGTTCTCGTTATTTTAAATTTAAATAATAGAGCTGCAGATACCACTGTATCTATNTGGAAAAACTGTTATGTTCTCGTTATTTTAAATTTAAATAATAGAGCTGCAGATACCACTGTCGGAGATGACATGTTGCTAACTTCACTTCAGGTGTTCTTGTTCTGCTCTTCTATACTGTGTAGGCACCATTCAGCATGAGAGTCACCGCATGGCAGTCTTCTCTGCCACCTACAGGTGGAATTCAGTCCACTGATGCTTTTTCGCAAAAATCAAGTTTCAGAGCCCCTGCAGCCCATGAAGGGGAGGGTTCAGTGGTCAGGGGCTGAGCAGTAATTCCTGTTAACCTGCCAGTGGTGCAGAAGTAAGAAATACTGGGAGTGGAGTCCCCAGAAGTCGCAGCTATAAGTGCTTTTTTGAATTTGACACAGTGTGTATTTTTATGGTTGTGGGCATTGTCTGCTGGTTTTTTTTTTTTTTCCATTATCATGGGAAAACTGACAGCTCAACTTTTCTAGGTTTCTGTTAATTTAGACCATGGGACTTTTAACCTTTTTTTTTTTTTTATTAGCCAGGACCCCAGCAATGTTTTTTTTTTTTAGCTCTAGAGGAGATAAGATTACTCCACTTCCTTACAAGATCAGTGTGTATTTGGTTGGGTGTCTTGGGGGTATGCTGTGTGTGTGTGTGTGTGTGTGTGTGTGTGTGTGTGTGTGTGTGTGCACGCACGTGGGCACGTGCGTACTTTGAGGGAAGTGGTCCCTCATAACAGATGTGCTGCAGCATCCAGGCTCATGAGTTGTGGAAATTGTGGGGAGACCTGGATTCTCGTGTTTTCTTTCTCCTGCCTCAGCTCTAACTTCTCAGTACTCTGACTTTCTTCATGAAGGGAACATGGAAGAAGAAAGGAAAGCTGCTGAGTTACAGAAAAATATGACACAGGTAGGTAGGAGTTAATAATTCTCCAATTAGAATTTTCCATTCTACCAAGTCCTTGACCTCCTAATTGTTCAGAGAAGTGGTCAGCAATCCATTTCTCTATTGGGCCACATTGTAAGTATCTCAGGCATTGAAGGCTCTAGAGTTTCTATTACAGTTAAACCACGAATTTATTTTGAAAGCAGCCACAGACAGTACATAAACAAATGTTTTATTGTGTTCCAATAAAACTTTACTTAATACAAGCAAGTAGTAGCCTGGATTTAGCCCATATGCTGTAGTTTGCTGACCCCTGGCTTACAGTACAAGACACTATAGCCAGCTGTGGACCTGAGTTGCAAGTTGTATTTCTGCAAGCCTCCTGGGCCTCAGGTTTGTGGGAAGGGGGGAAAAAAAACGGGAACGCTCCCTGTTCCTCAGTGTGTTTTTATGCATTTAAATCTCACTTGGATTTGACCCAGTCTTTTATGTTGTGCTGATTGCTATGATGGGAGAGAAGAAAGCAGGTGAAATTGTTTGTATCAGTGTGGAAATTATTTCATCTCTAGGGCATCTCTGTCGTTTCTGCTATAGGCTCTGGACTGTCCTAGATCATTATAAGGCTGGACTTGGTCACCATCAAACAGTGTGAGAGATAAATTTGGTGTTTTAGAAGTGTGGTTAGATTCATGAGACAGGATGGGGTCAGTTAAGAAGGATGTAATGGGTAGAAAGAGAAAGATCTGGTGCCTGAACTCTAGGACAGATGTCGGGAGACCATAAAATCTTCAGAACTTCCTGTGGATTGAGTCTCAGTTCCCCACTGTTAGCAACCCCATGAGTCTTCCTGCACACGTGGGGAGAGTGGGCACCTTTCTGAAAAGAATTGTATGTGGAATGTTTTAGGACTCCGTGGTCTTTGAGGATGTGGCTGTGGACTTCACCCAGGAGGAGTGGGCTCTGCTGGATTTAGCTCAGAGGAACCTCTACAGAGATGTGATGCTGGAGAACTTTCAGAACCTGGCCTCACTTGGTAAGAATGGCAACATTCCTTCATTTAGTTGTTTAGAAAACAATTTTACTAATTGACCTTGTTCTAGGATTTAGGCTGAGGAATTGGAATGAATTAATAAATAAGACTGACATGGTCACAGACCCCAAGGAACTTAGAATCTAATGGCTTCACCATGAAAATAAACGTGTATAGTGAACTGCATTTTTCTTTTTCTTGTGGTTAAAAGTCTTGAGGCTTATTACGTGTTGAAAGTGCGGGCATAGAGTTCAGGGGTCACTTTGGGCCTTAGGGAGGTTTGTGGTTTGGGTCCTTAATGAGAATTTTACTGACATCAGTGCTCTTTACTCAGAAACATACCTACAAACACAGGGTGGGGGTGGTTATTGCTCAGTGCAGGGAGAGAGAACACACGGCATGGGGAGCCGTGGTAGGTTTCAGAATGAAGGTGTTAAAAAAGTACATGTCACAGGATTTGGAGAGTGATTTGGAGATGGGTCTTGGAAGCAGGCTGTATTGGTTTCCTGGCCTTTCACAACAAAGTGCCACAAACTGTGGCTAAAGACAGCAGAAACTTACTCTTGCATCTTTCTGGAGACTGGAAGTACAAAATCCAGGTGTCAGTAGGGCCATGCTCCTTCTGAAGGCTCTATGGGAGAAGTCTCTCCTTTTCTCTGCCTAGCTTCTGGTGGTTGCCAGCAATCGTTGGCATTTCTTGGTTTGCAGCGATACCATTCTTTTTTTAAATTTTGAAGTGATCTCTGTACCCTGCGTGGGGCTGGAACCTACAACCCTGAAATCAAGAGTGGCATGCTCTACCGAATGGGCCAGCAAGCACCCCAGGGCAGCTCAACCATTCTAATCTTTGCCTTTATCTTCACCTGGCCTTCTTCCCTCTGTCTCTATACTCCTCCTTTTAAGGATACTGGTCAGTGGATTTAAGACCCACCCTAATCCGGTATAACTCCATCTCTACTTGATTATAGCTACAAAGACCCTATTTCCAAATAAAATAACATTCTGAGGTTTCAAGTGGACATGACGTTTTGTTTTGATACACTTACTTTTTTTATTTTTTATTTTATTTTTTTAAAGATTTTATTTTATTATTTATATGACACAGAGAGAGAGATTACAAGTAGGCAGAGAGGCAGGCAGAGAGAGAGGAGGAAGCAGGCTCCCTGCTGAGCAGAGAGCCTGATGCGGGCCTCAATCCCAGGACCCTGGGATCATGACCTGAGCCGAAGGCAGAGGCTTTAACCCACTGAGCCACCCAGGCGCCCACACTTACTTTTTTTAGGCCAGTTATAGATTCACAGCAGGAGCAAGTGGTAGATACAGGGACTTCTGTATGCCCTGCTCCCATCCAGATACAGCCTCTTCCACTATCCGCATCTCCGGCCAGAGTGGTACATTTGTTCCAGGTGATGAACCTGAATTGACACATCATCATCATCACTCTGAGTCCTTCATTCAACACAGAGTATATTCTGTGGTTTGGACACATATGTAATGGTACATATTCATCATTATGGTATCAGACAGAGTAATTTGCCTGCCCTAAAAGTCCTCTTTGCCTTGTCAGTTCATCTCTCCTTTCCCGCTAACCTGTGGCAACCACCAGTCTTTGTACTGTCTCCATAGTTTTGGCTTTTTTTAGAATGTCTTGTAGTTGGAAGCATATGGCATATTTTTTTCAGTGGCTTCTTTCATGTAGTAATATGCATTTATGCTTCTTTCATGTCTTTTCAGGGCTTGATAATTCACTTCTTTTTAGTTCTGAATAATATTTCATTGTCTGGGTGTACTGCAGTTTTATTCATTCACTCACTGAAGGACATCTTAATTGTTTCTAAGTTTGGGCAGTTGTGAATAAAGCTGCAGTACACATGCACGTGCGGGTTTTTGTGTGGACGTGTTTTCAGCTCCCTTGGGTAAATTCCAAAGAATGTGATTGCTGATCCCATTTGTAAGAAGCTGCCAAACTGTCTTCCCAAGTGCTGCACCATTTCATAGTCCTCCCAGCAGTGAATGGGTGTTCCTGTTCGACAGCCTTGCCAGCACTGCTTGGTGTCAGTGTTCTGGATTTCAGCTGTTCTCATAGGTGTGTGGCGGTTTCTCACTGTTTTAATTTGTATTTTCCTGATGACATATTGGGCTATCTTTTCCTATGATGTTTTCTTCGAGGAGTTTCATAGTTTTGCATTTTACATTTAGCTCTTTGATCCAGTTTGAGTTGATTTTTTTTTTTTAAGATTCTTTTTATTTGTCAGAGAGAGTATGTGCACAAGCAGGGGGTGCAGCAGGTAGAGGGAGAAACAGGCTCCCTGCTGAGCAAGGAGCCTGATGAGGGACTTGGTCCCAGGACCCTGGGATCAAGATATGAGCCAAAGGCAGACACTTAACCTACTGAGCCATCCAGCTATCCCCATTTTGAGTTTATTTTTGTGAAGAGTGTAAAAGTCTGTGTCTAGATTAATTTTCTTACACATTGTTGGCTTGTTTTAGTCTGTTGAAAAGACTGTCTTCTCCACGCCTTTGCTCCTTTGTCAAAAATCAGCTGACTATATGTAGGTCTATTTCTGGGCTATTCTGTTTCATTGATCTGTTTGGAGATAAATTTTCAAGGGACACTAGTCAACCCAGTCCACAGGTGGTCACTTTAGATTAGATGCTGACAAAAAGAGGTAGAAATTTTATTATTGAGTATTTCGTAGCCGGCACAGTGACTTTGGGGGGGGGTCATCTTTAGATTAAATTATGTCGTGGCCTTATTTTGTTTAATTTTATCATGGTCCAGGGGCTCCTGGGTGGCTCATTGGTTAAGCGTCTGCCTTTGGCTATCTTTGGTCCTGGGGTCAAGCCCCTCATTGTGCTCCCTGCTCAGTGGGAAGCCTGCTTTTCCCTCTCCCACTCCCCCCTGCTTGTGTTCCCTCTCTTGCTGTCTCTCTCTCTGTCAAATAAGCAAAATCTTTAAGAAAAAATTTTTATCATGGTCTCAGAGTAATCTTGTTTAAGATTGGTATTCTGTGAGATTATTAATGTGCAACAGGAGAACAAAATGTCCTGGCTATATCAGACCAGCTGCTAATATTGAAGTTTAGATAATGAACGTCACATCAGTTCTAGAAATCAGAGGCTGTGTCATTGACTTTGTCATTGTCTTACTCCACCACCCTGCCCCTGCTTTAAAAAAACTTTTGACAAACATTTTGTAGAAATACAGTTTGCTTTTGCCCATCCTTACAGTATCAGAAGAGCAAAATTTTGACCCCGTCTCGTGGAAATGTTTACGGTTCATCATTGTTTTCCCTCATGATAAATCTTTCTGCATTAACAGGGTACCCACTAGACACACCGTATCTGATCTCCCAGTGGAAACAAGAGGAGGACCTGGAGACAGTGGAAGGAGGACCTATCCAGGCAGAGCACCAGGAAGGCAAGGATCCTTGGGGGAAACTGTCCTGGTTGGGGGATACGACGTTTGGAAAAATCAAGTAAAAGCGTAGTAAAACTTTGTTTTGTTTGAGGAGTCTGATCTTCCAGCTATCTCTTCAGTTACTATTTTGACTTTTTATCAGTATTCTCAAACTTTCCTTGTTCTTGGGAAAGACTGTCCATATTTCTTCTTGCAAGTATTAGTATTAGTATTAGTATTTGTATTAGTATTTGGTCATGTGCACTTTAGGAAGGAACTGGTTCCTTTTTGTTTTGTTTTTCTTTTTAAGTTTTGTTTATTTAAGCAATCTCTACACCCCACAGGGGGTTCAGGCTCCTGACCCCAAGATCAAGAGTTGCATGCTTTTCTGACTGAGCCAGCCAGGTTCCCCTTATTCTCCTAATAATACCTTATTTGTGTTGCGATCAGTCTCAGTCTTCATGGGATAATTTCTTGCATACCTTTTGGACCCTTGTGCCTGTTACCAAAGTCCTGAAACAGCCACATTGCCAGAAGTCCTTTGCTTATAGGTGCCTTTACTTTTTTGTTTCAGGTTTTGAGATTCAGCCTAAAACCAGTGAATCAGTAGCACCACAAGATATTTATGGGCAAAAAATATCCAGTGAACAGAAAATAGTAAGATTTGAAAGGACTGATTCTTGCTCATCCATTTTACACAAAAACTGGGAATACCATGGTATTTGTTGTCAGAACAAAAACCGTGAGAGACGTTTGAGGTGAGTGCCATTCATAAAAGAAAATGCCTCAGGAAAGAATCTTAAAATGTCATAAAACTTAAAAAATGTGTGCCTAGAACTTGGTCGAAAATTGTGATTTCATAAAGAATTTTTTCAAGATTTTTTTTTTCCAAAAATGACATTGTGATCTTCAGTGTTTGATACAGAGTTCAATTGTAAGCAATTATCAGAAAAATTGTATGTCAGGAAAACCTCAGTGATAATATTGGCTATTGTAGACCCTTCTGTGAGAACTTTGGACTTGTAACTTGACAGGGCAGAAAATGTACTTAGTCACTGAAAATGATAAAAGGTTATTTATTACTAATAATGTGCTTTTATTTTTAAAAGAAGTCCAGTTGTGGAGGACATCTATAAATGTAATGAAGAAAATCGGTGTGGACAAGCCTTCGGCCAAATTTCACATCTTAATATACTCAGGAGAACTACTGAAGTAAAGTCCTATGAATGCCATGAGTGTAAAAAGGCCTTCACAGATCATTTATCCCTTAAGAATCACATCAGGTTGCACACTGGAAGCAAACCCTATCAATGTAAAGAATGTGGGAAAGCTTTCCATTTTCTTGCTTGTTTTAAGAAGCATGTGAAAAATCCCATGGAAGGGAAACCCTATGAATGTAAAGAATGTACAAAAGCCTTCGGTTGTTCTTCCTTCTTTAGGGCACATATGAAGATTCACACTGGAAAGACGAACTATGAATGTAAGGAATGTGGAAAAACCTTTAGCTGTTCTTCATCCCTGACAGAACACAAAAGGATTCACAGTGGAGATAAGCCTTATGAATGTCGGGAATGTGGGAAGGCCTTTAGTTGTTCCTCCTCACTCTCCAAACACAAAAGAATTCACAGTGGAGATAAGCCATATGAATGTAAGGAATGTGGGAAGGCTTTTAGTTCTTCCTCTCACCTTATAATACATATACGAATTCATACTGGAGAGAAGCCTTATGAATGTCAAGAGTGTGGGAAGGCCTTCAGCGAGTCCTCAAAACTCACTGTACACGTCAGAACACACACAGGAGAGAAACCCTATAAATGTAAGGAATGTGGGAAAGCCTACAATTGTCCCTCCTCCTTAAGTATCCATATGAGAAAACACACTGGAGAGAAACCCTATGAATGTCTGGAATGTGGAAAAGCCTTCTATCTTCCCACTTCCCTTAATACGCACGTGAAAAATCAAAGTAGAGAGAAACCCTATGAATGTAAGGAATGTGGAAAAGCCTTTAGTTGTCCCTCGTCCTTCAGAGCACACGTGAGAGATCACACTGGAAAGATACAATATGAATGTAAGGAATGTGGGAAGGCCTTTAGCCGCTCCTCATCCCTCACCGAACACTTGAGAACTCACACTGGAGAGAAGCCTTACGAGTGTAAAGAATGTGGGAAAGCCTTCATCAGTTCCTCCCACCTTACAGTACATATAAGAACGCACACTGGAGAGAAACCTTATGAATGTAAGAAATGTGGCAAAGCCTTTATTTATCCCTCAGCCCTGAGGATCCACATGAGAACACACACTGGGGAGAAACCCTATGAATGTAAGGAATGTGGGAAAGCCTTTCGCCATTCCTCATACCTTACTGTCCACGCACGGATGCACACTGGGGAGAAACCCTTCGAATGTCTGGAGTGCGGGAAAGCCTTCAGTTGTCCCTCATCCTTTCGAAGACACGTAAGAAGCCACACTGGAGAGAAACCGTACGAATGTAAGGAATGCGGGAAAGCCTTTGTGTGTCCTGCCTACTTTCGAAGACATGTGAAAACTCACACTAAGGAAAATGTGTAAATGGTAAGAAGTGTGGGAATGTCTGCAGGGTGTTTTCACCTGGAAGCATAGCTGGAATGTTGTGGAGACGTGCTGTGAAGGTAAGTCAGCAAAAAAGTGTTGCTTATCTGTTTGATGACTTGAGAACTCAGAGTGGAGAGAAACCCGTGTCCGTACACCTTGTGGGAAGGCCTTCATGAATGTCACTTCCGGCGTGTAAGAAAATTCCCAAGGGAAGCGCACATCAGGGCCTCACCTGTAAAGTGGACTGCTGGCTCATGGATACTCAGTTTCTGTTGTCTGATATGAGTATTTAAGGTGATAAATTTTCCTCTAATACCTTTTCTGTTCTAACCACATTTTATTACAGGTACTTTTATTTCGGCTGAGATGTAAATGTTCTTTACGTTACAAAATCTTTTGGACCCACGGGGGTTTAAGGTGTTTTCCATATGCAGGCAGGAGTGGTGGTCTTTTTTTTTTTAAATTAATATCTAATTAATGCTCAGTGTTCGGGCGCCTGGGTGGCTCAGTGGGTTAAAGCCGCTGCCTTCGGCTCAGGTCATGATCCCAGGGTCCTGGGATCGAGGCCCGCATTGGGCTCTCTGCTCAGCAGGGAGCCTGCTTCCTCCTCTCTCCTCTCTCTATGCCTGCCTCTCTGCCTACTTGTAATCTCTCTCTCTGTGTCAAATGCATAAAAAAAAAAAAAATCTTAAAAAAAAAAATGCTCAGTGTTCTCCAGGTGTGCAGTCATTATGTTATCAACACTTCACTATTTGTCATTTCTTTTGTGATTTTTTTTCTTGTAATTGGTAATTTCATTTTGATCTAGTATGGCAGATACTGGAAATTGCCTACTATATACTCCCAATATATATATATTTAACTAAAAGAACCTAAAGTTTTTGAGGTTTTCAGTTTTTACTATTAAAAGCTTTTCCTGTCTAATAAGTCAATTTCAACAGAAATTTGTAAGTGCAAAGGTCTCAAAAGAAGAGTCACATCTAATATGTTGTTTTTGTATTTTGTTCTTTGTCCTTGCTCGTGGCTGGGAATTGGACCCAGTGTTTTGGTTTTAAAAAGGGACCCTGTGACAAGAAAGCTAGAAGTAAAGTTGGTTGAGCTGGCTTGTGTGTGTTAGTTTGGACATGGTTGGGACTCCATTTCTCAGAATCATTTCCTTATCCAATCCCAGGTTAGGGTTGTGTGAAACAGAGTTTGCATGAGAATTGGAAGGCAGTGGAAAGAAGCTGTTATTCTTCATTTTGTCAGGCCGTAAGATGGAGATGTTACATAGGGGCCTGGTGAGCTTCAGTGTCCCGCTCATTTTCCTGGTGATTGGACCCACCAGTCAATACTAGCTTGAAACTGAACATGAAGTGCTTTAACCTCAGTAACATCAGAGGCAGCAGCTCCATAGATCTCTCCATAAGTTCCTCCATCACACGGTCACACACAGCTTCTTAGGTTTTCTGGCAAGTTCCGGCATTGTTGTTTTGTTGATGGGACAGTCCATCTGGCACATCAGCTGGCTCTATAGAAGTGGCCCAAGTTTGGAGTAGGATTGTTATCTGTGTCATGCAATCCCATCACGTCACTTTGCTCCAGGGCACAGACATCTGTGCAAGTCCACCGGCATCTGGAGCAAGAAGGGGTGTGGACAGTAAGGAAAATTAGGTATCAGACAGGGCATCATCCTGTTTCAGTGGAGGAAGATTTATATTTGACATCTTCAAGCAGTTTTCTGCCTTTTTATTTGAGAAAGATGAAAGTTAATTGGTTTGTGCTTCTGCAGGTACATCTAGCTGTACTTTCCCCTTCCATCATATTTCCCCTTTATCCCTTCATCATTTTCTGCTGTTTCAATAAAGCAAGAATACACTAAAATGTGTGATGTGTGCGAATCTTAAGTGTATAGCTTGATGAAATTTCACTTATGTACACACCCCGATAAACATAAGATTCCCAGGATTCCAGAAAGCTTATTTATCTGGCTTTTCAATAATTGTTCCACAGAGGAAACCACAGTTTGACCTTTATTCAGTTTATTAGGTTTGCTTCCTCTTGATCTTCTTGATCTTTAAGCGCTTAAATACGATACATACAGTTATATGTTTGGCTTCTTTTCTCAGCATGAGATCTAGTTTGCCTTTTAATTGCTTTTTTCGCTGACTTACTCTTATTTCTCTTGGTATATGTTTTGTTTGGAGGGATGAGATCCCTGGCTCATAGGGTAGACTGTAGCTTTAGTTTTTTGTTTTTTTTTTTTTAAAGATTTCATTTATTTATTTCACAGAGGGAGAGAGATCACAAGGAGGCAGAGAGGCAGGCAGAGAGGGGGGGGGAAGCAGGCTCCCTGCCGAGCAGGGAGCCCGATGTGGGCCTCGATCCCAGGACCCTGAGATCATGACCCGAGCCGAAAGCAGAGGCTTTAACCCACTGAGGCACCCAGGCGCCCTGTAGCTTTAGTTTTAATAGGTATTCCAGTTTTTCAGAAAGGTGGATTCCATCTATCATCCTAAAAGCAATGCATGCAAATTCCAATTGTTCACCTAGTTGGCTAGCCCTTTCTAATCTTAGGCATCCAACAGAGGACATGGTAATACCCTGCTTTGGTTTTAGTTTGCAGTTACCTGATACGTAGTGATGGCAAATACTTTTTATGTGCTTATTGGGTATTTGGATATCTTAAAAAAAATTTTTTTTTAAGATTTTATTTTTTCGATTAGAGAGCACACAAGCAGGAAGGAGGGGCAGAGGGAGAAGGAGAAGCAGGCTCCCCGCTGAGCAGGGAGTCCCATGCGGGGCTCAATCCCAGGACCCTGAGATCATGAGCTGGGCCAAAGGCAGTGGCTTAACTGAGTTTGCCACCCAGGCACCCCTATTTGGATATCTTTTATGAGGGCACCCTGTTGAAGCATTTCACCCATTTTTGGTTTATTGAAGGGTTTCCTTTTAGTTACCTGTCTTTTATTGTATGTATGTGTATTTCTATGTCTAGTTACATACACATACACTTATAAGACCATGTGTTATATATCATATATATTTATAACTTATGTATATTATATATACAGATACTGCAGATAACTTTTCCTTGTCTCTGGTTTGTCTTTTCACTCTTCTTATTTGTGTAAGTTATAAAGGGAATTTATTGGTTTGATTATTGAAAAGTCCTTGGGTATAACTAGCTTCAAGGATGGCTGGGATCCTGGGACTAAAAAGCTGTTATCTGCATGAGTTCTGTGTCCGTGTCTTGGCTGTGCATTTTCCTGCATTTAGCTCTTCTGGCAGGCTCTTTCTCTCTATTATGGGTCCCAGAAGATCCAGGCTGCTTTCTCTCTAAGGTTGAAGTCTCAGGGAGAGGGCGCCTGGGCGGCTCAGTGGGTTAAAGCCTCTGCCTTCAGCTCAGGTCATGATCTCAGGGTCCTGGGACCAAGGCCCACGTCGGGCTCTCTGCTCAGCAGGGAGCCTGCTTCCTCCTCTCTCTGCCTGCCTCTCTGCCTACTTGTAATCTCTCTCTCTCTGTCATATAAATAAATAAAAAAATCCGAAATCTCAGGGAGAAAAGAGCCATGGTCTTTTTGAACAACTCCACTATGATCATTACAATAGAATCTGATTGGCTCACTTGCCAATAGTTATCTAATCACTGTGGCCAGAGTAATGTAATCCTCTGGTTTGTTTAGGACTGGCTCCTGTGCTCATCCAGAACCAGAGTAGAGTTTGCACCCACTGAATCAGAGTCCTGACCATTGTGATGTGCAGAAAGGGGAGGAAGCAGCAGTGGGCAAAGTGGGGTAATATTGTCAGCTAGCATGTTGGGCTTACTTGCATCTTAGCAGCAGGAGGGAACTGAAGTCTGGTAACTCAGCAGGGGCTGAGTAGTTCTAGAAATCCTTTCAAAAAGGTTAGATGCCATCTGTTAATATATCTTTAGGATGCTAAAGATGGCTTCTCAACCTTTATGTTGCTTTGTGGTACATTTAGAAATCTGGTAGTGCGAAATGTAACAACATTTTTATTCTCTAAGGTTGTCTTGCCTTCTCTATTACTCATTTGTTTCTATATTTAGAATTTCCTTATCAATTTTCACAGATATGCTGAGAGTGTGCTTGGAATTGCATTGATGTGATGCTGTAACCTGAATGAAATTGACATCTTTACAATATTGAGTCTTCCAATTAAATATAATCATTGATTTACCTAGGTTGTCTTTAATTTCTCTTAACAGTGTTTTTTAGTTCAGTTGTAGAGGTCTTGAATATCTTGTTTAATTTATTTCTAGGTATGTGGTATGTTTTGCTTTATAAATATTTTTATTTATTTTCTTTTTGATTTTTCGGCTAGCATGAATTGCAATTTTTTTTGTACATTGATCTTTTTATCCAGTGACATTTATAAATTAAATTATTATTACTTGAATTACTCAAATAGGTTGTGGATTATTTTGGAGTTTCTGTGTACAACTCTGTCAATAACAAAAAAAGTCTTACTTGATTTCTAAACTTTATCTTTTCTTTTTTTTTTTTGCCTCACTGCTCTACAGTGATGAATAGAAGTGATTATGAACATCTTTGCCCTGTTCCTTATTTTAGGGAAAATGTTCCATATTTCATAAGTGTAATAATAGCTGTAAGTTTTTCATAGATTACTATTAATAATGAAAAGAATTATTTTAGTCCCAATTTGCCAAGTTTTTTTTTTTTAATTGTGAGTGAATATTTTATCCAATGCCTTCTCTGCTTGTGCCACGGTCTTAAAAAAATTCTTCAGTTTGTTAATGTGAGTTACTACATTCCTTGATTTTCAGATGGTAAAACATGTCCTCCTGGAATAAACCACACTTGGAAGTGGTATATATTGGCTTATTAGCCTTCTCATTTTGCTAGATTCAGTATATGACTTTAAAAAAATTATTTCTGTATCTGTTAGAGGTTTGTCTTGTAATTTCTTTTCTTTTTTTTTTTTTAAAGATTTTATTTATTTATTTCACAGAGGGAGAGAGATCACAAGGAGGCAGAGAGGCAGGCAGAGAGAGAGAGGGGGAAGCAGGCTCCCCGCTGAGCAGGGAGCCCGATGCGGGCTTCGATCCCAGGACCCTGAGATCATGACCTGAGCCAAAAGCAGAGGCATTAACCCACTGAGCCACCCAGGCGCCCTTGTAATTTCTTTTCAAGTACTTGTCTGTGTTTTGTGTCGAGTTTACATTGCCCTATAAAAGGATTTGGAAACTGTTCTATAAAATTTGAACCAGTTAGTCCTTATGTGTTTGGAACAATTCACCAGTGAATCCGTCTTCTGGGTTTTCTTCACAGAAAGCTTTTGTAAGATAGGTTCATTGGTGAATTGCACCAAATATAAATAGACAAAAAGATTACTCAGCTTTTTAATTTGTTCTTGTGTTAGTTTTGCTAAATTATATCTGTCCGTTCCATAACTTTTCAAATGTGTTGGCTTAAATTTTGTTGATAATATCCTGTAATTCCTTTTAATGTCTGAAAATGTCATTCTATCCCCTTTTCACTTCTGATGTTGGTAATATATACTCTCCCTTTTTCTTCATCCTGTTAGGGATTTGGATTTATTAATTTTTTCAAAGAACCAACTTTATTCTGCTTTCTAATTCTTTAATTTCTGGTTTTATTTCCTTATATTTAGGTTTAATTGAATTCTACCTATTTGAGATAAATGCTTGTATCACTGCCTGTTTCCTGCTGCGCCCAGTCTGCTCATAAACCTATCCACTCAGAATTTTCTACCATTAACATTATCAATAGCAACGTGCCTGAGATATGTGCAGAAAAATACTGTTTATGTGCCTGTTATCTTAAGGTCACGGGGCTTCCTTGGTGAAATGGAAAGAAGACTGGCCTGGGAGTCAAGACACCTGATGGTATTCACTTTTCAACTCTACCTCTGTGACTCCAGAAAAGTCACTTAATTCTGGTCCTGAGTTTACTGTGTGTGTATGTGTGTTTAAATTCTTTTTTATGAAATAATTATGGATTCACAGTAACCTGTGAAAAAATATGTATGGGGAAATTCCATGTATCCATTACTCAGTTTTCCCTAGTGGAAATCCAAGAGCTTATTTAAATTTTGCCAGTTTGAGATGCGTGTGTGTGTGTGTGTGTGTGTGTGTGTGTGTGTGTGTGTGTGTGTTCGTTCCTTTGCAGTTTGAACACGCGTAGAAGAATGGATCTACTACCATATTTAGGATACAGAACTGTTCCATCACACAAAAGAACTCTTGGGCACCTGAGTGGCTCAGTTGGTTAAGTGTCTGACTTCAGCCCAGATCATGTTCCCAGGGTCCTGGGATCGAGCCCCGGGTCAGGCTCCCTGCTCAGTGGGGAGTCTGCCTCTCCCGCTGCCCCTCCCTCTGCTCACGCTCACTCTTTTTCTGTCTCTCTCTTTCTTTCAAATAAAAAATAAAATCTTAAAAAAAAACAACTCCTTAGCTACTTGGTATTCAGACCCAAACCTCTCTGTCACTAGTCCTAACAAATACCAGCATGTTCTCCATCTGTATACTTTTTTTTTTTTTTAAGATTTTATTCATTCACCTGACAGAGTGCACAAGCAGGGGAGAGCAGGAGAGGGAGAAGCAGGCTCCCTACTGAGCAGGGAGCCCAATGTGGGACTCAGTCCCAGGACCCTGGGATCAGGACCTGAGCCAAAGGTAGACATGCAACCAACTGAGCCACCCAGGAGCCCCTATAATTTTGTTTTTTTCAAGAATGTTATGTAAATGAGACTGTATAGTATGTAACCTTCTGGAGACAGACTTTTTTTTCACTCAGCATAATCCCCTTGAGATACATCCGAGTTGTGTGCTGCTGTGTCCTTTTTTATTGCTAAGATGTTAACAGTGGGTTTTCTTGAGGTGCTTTTCATCCAGTTAAGTCCCCCTCTTCTGAGTTTGCAGAGTTAAAAAAGAAAAATCATGAATATAGATTTTAGGTTTTGTTAAATGCCTTTTCCGAATCAATTGATACGATCATAACCTGTTGATACGGTGGATCACACTGATTTTCACATAATGGACCAGCCTTGCACATCTGGAATACATCCCCAGCCATGGTGTGTGTAATTCCTTTTATACACTTATACATATATTGATAGATTCAATTTACTAATAGTTGCTTTTCTGTTACTTTCCTCAATTTTAAATATATTTTAAGGCTGATATATTGGGACACCTGGGTGGCTCAGTCGGTTAAGCATCTGCCTTCAGCTCAGGTCATGATCTCAGGGTCCTGGGATCGAGTCCCACATCGGCCCACATCAGGGGCAGGCAGAAAATGCTACACGCTACTGCCTCCAGGGGTCCAAGAATTCTGAAGAGTCAGGACAGGCAGGATTGGGTGTGGTTGAATGGGGAACTACTAGGGTTAGGTGGGGCTGTGGGCAGCATTCTGGTGTAACCCTCACTTGGCATCTTTTAGGCAAGGACCAAGTATCTTCTCAGCCATCCTTACCATATGGCTCCCTATGTTATGGAAGGAGTGTGGTTGCAAGGGAAGAAGAGAATCCAGACAATAAAGTATGAAAGACCAAGATTGTTTTATCTTTGAAAACACAGGGCACATTGTTAAAATTATATAAATATTGATAGCTTGATTTGACAAAAAGGTTTATTGAGTGATTATGTCAGGCACTATTTGAAACACTTTGTAGCCGCAATGTGGTTCTTCTTCACAATGACACGCAGTTTCAGATAAAACAATTCTACTCCAGAAAAACAAACAATAAAGAAGAGTGCTAAATAATGGAAATATGAAATTTAATTGTTTCCTAATATGGCAATATAAATCAATTAGCAACAGATGAAGCCAATTATGTCATTCAAATTAGCAAAGAAATAAAGTTACCAAGGAATAAACTCCCTAAGGCATTAGAAACACTTACATTAAGTAAAGTATGGGGCGCCTGGTTGGCTCAGTTAAGTGCCTGCGTTCAGGTTGGGTCATGATCCTGGAGTCCTGGGATCAAGCCCTGCATCCAGGCTACCTGCTCAGCAAAGCGACTGCATCTCTCCTTGCCCCTCATCCCACTTGTGCTGTCTCTCTCTCAAATAATAAAATCTTTTAAAAAGGGGATGAAGCTCTCCTTGCAGACATGTATATGTACAAATATGGAGGTATTTTCAGGTTCTAGCATGGGAAATGTTAATAAGGATGCCAGTATTCCTGGTATTATTTCATCATTAATGCTATTTCAATAAATCAAAATTGCAATAGAATTTTTAAGTGGAAATAATCTTTATAGAAAGAGCTTCCCTTGTGGGTATGTGCCTGGAGGAGGCCAAATGAACTTCCCTCTGGGAAGAGGGAGCAGCCAGAAGTCATTGAACTGGACCAAGGACACTTTTTCCTCCTATGATTCTCCCAAGATTGTGAAGTCTTCAGGGAGTGGAGTTCATGGACCAGTTCAGCTAATTATGAACTATGCATCCATGTTTCCAGGCCACAATTCCATAATCAGCCCATGTCTCCAAGCTATTCAGGCTGCTAGTCCCTGTGAAGTGGGCTTCATACCTGTGTCTCCTCCCAGAGTAGAAATCTTCACCAGGAAGCTTGACCTGAGTCTGTCTGCCAGTCCTGGGGATGGAGCCTCAGCCATTGTTGCTCACCAAGCAGGAGAGAGACAGCCCCCTTCCTCCTTAAGGGCTCATGCACCACCAAAGTCACGGTGCAACCACTGAGGGCCATGGGAGACGGTGGATGGAGGAGGGCCTAGGAGAGCATTGTTTCCTTGTCAGGTGAGCAGGACATTTGGGTTACACAGATGGTGGGGTACCAACATGCAAAGTTTTCACTCCAAGCCCTGCAAAGTTTATGTTCTTGGTTCTATTGAGAGTCTAAGAACTCTCATTCAGAGTTCTGCTTTCCTCCCACGCTGGTTCTAGCTCTACATGGCAGGAAACCAGTCTCTGAACTGTCCCAGAGTACTCCAAAATCATGAAGTGATGAGGCAGATGAAGACAATAAGCATGCTATTAAATTTCATTGGCTTCCTACGTGACAGGCTCTGAGCTAAGCGTTCTGTGTAGCTTGTTTCATTTCATTTGCATAACCACCACCCCCTAAGGAAGAGGACTGCACATCATCATCATTTTACAGATGAATAAGGGAGCACAGCATTTAAATATAACTTGTATTAAGTCATGGGGTAAAATGAGTATGAATTCAGATTTGAATCCTCACATCCAGACTCCAGACACAGGTCATCTAGCCATTATTCCCTCCTACCAACCCAGTCATTTTACCTGCCAGGTCACTTTGGAGGTTTCCAGAAGACCTCAGTGGGGAGTAATGGGTACCCCTTGCACCAGCTAGGCTATAGTAATAGACTGTAGGACAATAGCTGAGATCAAGATAGGGATCAAGATAATAGGCTCAGCCAGTTATAGGTCTCTCTTGTCCCTGCTCCTACATTTTCCTTACACTGTCTTTTCTCCTTCATTCTAGTTGCAAAGATTAAACACTATAGTGGAAACTATGTATGTGATGAATGTGATGTATGTGATGAAAGTGCAAAATAGATTTCAGATATTATTTATAGGCTAGTTTCACACTATTTGATTAAAATATCCTGTGATCTAAAAATAGAAACAGAGGGAAAACTTCCAGACTCTTTCTATGAAGCCAGGATTACCTTGATCCCCAAATCAGGCAAAGACCTGATCAAAAAGGAGAATTTCAGACCAATATCCCTGATTAATATGGATGCCAAGATTCTCAACATGATCCTAGCTAATAGGATCCAACAGTACATTAAAAAGATTATCCACCATAACCAGGTGGGATTTATTTATTTATTTATTTATTTATTTATTTATTTATTTATAGTTCAACATTCACAAATCAATCAATGTGATAGAACAAATCAATAAAAGAAGAGAGAAGAAACACATGTTCCTCTCAATTGATGCAGAAAAAGCATTTGACAAAATACAGCATCCGTTCCTGATTAAAACTCTTCAAAGTATAGGGATAGAAGAAACATTCCTCAGCTTCATAAAATCTATGAAAAACCCACAGCGAATATCATTCTCAATGGGGAAAAACTGACAGCCTTCCCATTGAGATCAGGAACACAACAAGGATGCCCACTCTCACCACTGTTGTTCAACATAGTACTAGAAGTCCTAGCAACAGCAATCAGACAACAAAAAGAAATAAAATGTATTCAAATTGGCAAAGAAGAGGTCAAACTCTCTCTTGGCAGATGACATGATACTTTATATGGAAAACCCAAAAGACTCAACCCCCAAACCACTAGAACTTATACAGCAACTCAGTAGTATGGCAGGATACAAAATTGATCCACAGAAATCAGTTGCTTTCTTATACACCAGCAATGAAAATATAGAAAGGGAAATTAGAGAATCAATTCCATTTACTGTAGCACCAAGAACCATAAGATACCTTGGAATAAACCTAACCAAAGAGGTAAAGGATTTGTACTTGAGGAACTACAGAACACTCATGAAAGAAATCGAAGAAGATACAAAAAGATGGAAAAGCATTCCATGTTCATGGATCAGAAGAATAAACATTGTGAAAATGTCTATACTGCTCAGAGCAATCTATATTTTCAATGCCATCCGATCAAAATTCCTCCAGTATTTTTCAAAGTGCTGGAACAAACAATCCTAAAATTTGTATGGAACCAGAAAAGACCCCGAATCACTAAGGAAATGTTGAAAAAGAAAAAGCTGGGGGCATCACGTTGCCTGATTTCAAGCTTTACTACAAAGCTCTGATCACCAAGACAGCATGGTACTGGCACAAAAACAGACACATAGACCAATGGAACAGAGTGGAGATTCCAGACATGGACCCTCAACTCTATGGTCAAATAATCTTCGACAAAGTGGGAAAAAATATCCAGTGGAGAAAAGACAGTCTCTTCAATAAATGGTGCTGGGAAAATTGGACAGCTACGTATAGAAGAATGAAACTCGACCATTGTCTCACACCATACACAAAGGTAAACTCAAAATGGATGAAAGACCTCAACGTGAGACAGGAATCTATCAAAATCCTAGAGCAGAACATAGGCAGTAACCTCTTCGACATCAGCCACAACAACTTCTTTCAAGACATGTCTCCAAAAGCAAAGGAAACAAAAGCGAAATAGAACTTTTGGGACTTCATCAAGATAAAAAGCTTCTGCACAGCAAAGGAAACAGTCAACAAAACAAAGAGGCACCCACGGAATGGGAGAAGTTATTCGCAAATGACACTACAAAGGGCTGATATCCAAGATCTATTAAGAACTTCTCAAGCTTTGGCGCCTGGGTGGCTCGGTGGGTTAAAGCCTCTGCCTTCAGCTCAGGTCATGATATCAGGGTCCTGGGATTGAGACCCGCATTGGGCTCTCTGCTCAGCAGGGAGCCTGCTTCCTCCTCTCTCTCTGCCTGCCTCTCTGCCTACTTGTAATCTCTCTCTCTGTGTCATATAAATAAATAAAATCTTAAAAAAAAAAAACTTCTCAAGCTCAACACCCAAAAAACAGATAATCATGTCAAAAAATGGGCAAGAGACTTGAACAGACACTTCTCCAAAGAAGTGGCCAACAGACACATGAAAAAATGTTCATCATCACTAGCCATCAGGGAAACTCAACTCAAAAACCACGTTGAGATACCACCTTACATCAGTTAGAATGGCCAAAATCAACAGAATAGGAAACAACAAGTGTTGGAGACCCTCTCTTTCACTGTTGGTGGGAATGCAAGTTGGTGCAGCCACTTTGGAAAACAGTGTGGAGATTCCTCAAAAAATTAAAAATAGAGCTACCCTATGACTCTGTGATTGCACTACTGGGTATTTACCCCAAAGATACGNGTGGAGATTCCTCAAAAAATTAAAAATAGAGCTACCCTATGACTCTGTGATTGCACTACTGGATATTTACCCCAAAGATATGGATTTAGTGAAAAGAAGAGCCATATGTACCCCAATGTTCATAGCAGCAATGTCCACAATTGCCAAACTGTGGAAAGAGCTGAGATGTCTTTCAACAAATGGATAAAGAAGATGTGGTCCATATATACAATGGAATATTACTCAGCCATCAGAAAGGATGAATACCCAACTTTTGTATCAACATGGACGGGTCTGGAGGAGATTATGCTGAGTTAAATAAGCCAAGCAGAGAAAGTCAATTATCATATAGTTTCACTTACTTGTGAAACATAAGGAATAAAATAGAGGACTTTAGGAGAAGGAAAGGAAAAGTGAGTTGGGGTAAATCGGAAGGGGAGGCGAACCATGAGAGACTGGGGACTCTGAGAAACAAACTGAGGGTTATGGAGAGGAGGGAGGAGGGGATTGGGGGAGCCTGGTGGTCTCGGATCACTGAAAAAATAAAGTAAAAAAAAATATCCTGTGATCTGAAGGTACAGTTTTCCCTAGATCTTTGACAGAACATTTTATTTTGTCCTTATACACGTAGATACTGAGTGGAGGGAAATACTGAGTCTCACTCATTTCTGATTTCTCAGAGCCTATGTTATCTTTGGCACAGAATAGGCAACAAAAATAAAAACAAAAACATCTGTTAAACATTAAATAGCTNGTGGAGGGAAATACTGAGTCTCACTCATTTCTGATTTCTCAGAGCCTATGTTATCTTTGGCATAGAATAGGCAACAAAAATAAAAACAAAAACATATCTGTTAAACATTAAATAGCCCCTTAATTTTTAAGTTAACAAACATAAACGTGAGTTTAATCAGTCATCAAATGCATTCAAATGATTGACAAATTTAGGGAGAATTAGGACTTCTATATCAAGAATCTGGTAGTATTTCCATTTTCTTAGTTAATATTTGTGGCTCTAAGAACACTTAACATGAGCTCTACTCTTTTAGCAAATTTTGAAGTGTTCATATATTATCTTTGACTTCAGGTACAATGTTGTACATCTCTCTTTTTTTTTAAAGATTTTATTTATTTATTTGACACACAGAGAGAGAAATTACAAGTAGGCAGAGAGGCAGGCAGAGAGAGAGGAGGAAGCAGGCCCCCTGCTGAGCAGAGAGCCCGATGCGGGCCTCCATCCCAGGACCCTGATATCATGACCTGAGCCGAAGGCAGAGGCTTTAACCCACTGAGCCACCCAGGTGCCCAATGTTGTACATCTCTTGAGCTTATTCATTTTTCTTGACTGAAACTTTATGCCCTTTGATTAGGCACTCTCCATTTCTCCCTCCTGCCACCATTCTACTCTGACTCTATGAACATAAATGGAATCATGCTTTATTTATCATTCTGTGATTGGCTTATTTTACTTAGCATAATATCCTTAAAGTTCACCCCTGTTGTTTCAAATAACAGAATTCCCTTCTTTTTTCAGGCTGAATAGATATGTAGTATACTATATATATAATAGTATATACAAGTATAGTAGTATATATATATATACACACACAATAATAGTATGTATACACTTTTATATATATATANAGGCTGAATAGATATGTAGTATACTATATATATAATAGTATATACAAGTATAGTAGTATATATATATACACACACAATAATAATAGTATGTATACACTTTTCTATATATATATATATATGTTTTGCATTTCTTTGATGAATAGTGATATTGAGCACCTTTTCATATACTTGTTAGCTATTTGTGCATTTCCTTTGGAAAAATGTCTAAGTCCTTAACCCATTTTTAAAATCAAGTTATTATTTGTTTACCTTTGGGTTCTTTATATATTGGGTTGGAGTTCCTTAAATATTTTGGAGATTTAACCAATTATTGGACATATGGTTTGCAAATATTTTCTCCCATTCCATAGGTTGCTTTTTTGCTGATGAGGAGCTGAAGTGCACTGATTTGCCACAGGTCTTAAGTTGTTGCTGAGATCAGGTGGAATTGTGTCCTTAAATCCCATACCCTTTCTGTTATCTGTGATGCCACTCTTATGTCAAAGATATTAGCACCACTCCTAGACAGCTACTGTGGACCTTTCTGGAACATTTCCACTGAGGCTTTCCCCTCCATGTTACTCAATTAGTAGCACTCATTCTAAATTTTGGAGTTTGATGAGGAAAAAGAAAGTGTCACCTGGTCAAAGAATGTTAAATGAGATATCAATAGCAATATTAATGTATTAGGGTTCTCTAGAGAAACAGACCTAACAGGATATGTATATATTTACATAGAGATTTAAGAAGTTGGTTCACATGATTATGGAGGCTTGCCAAGTCCAAAATTTGCAAAGTAGGCTAAGCAGGGACAAAGGAAGAATTGCAATTCAAGTCCAAAGATAGTCTGGTGGCAAAATTCCTGCTTCCTCTGGGAGGTCAGTCTTTGTTCTATTAGGGCCTTCAACTGATTGGTTAAGGCCCACTTACATTATAGAGGGTAATCTGCTTTACTCAAAATCTGTTGATCCAAATGTTAATCTCAGCCAAAAAATACTTGAAAATACTACCAGATTCTTGATATAGAAGTCTTTTTTTTTAAAAAAAGATTTTATTTATTTATTTGACAGAGAGAGAGATTATAAGTAGGCAGAGAGGCAAGCAGAGAGAGGAAGAAGCAGGCTCCCTGCGGAGCAGAGAGCCCGATGCAGGCTTCGATCCCAGGACCCTGAGATCATGACCTGAGCTGAAGGCAGAGGCTTTAACCCACTGAGCCACCCAGGTGCCCTTGATATAGAAGTCTTAATTCTCCTTAAATTGCTTAGTCATTTGAATGCATTTGATGATTGATAAACTCATGTTTATGTATGTTAACATAAAAATTAAATCTGAGTTTTTTATTAAGATGTATGAAACTTGATCAGAAGAAGTACAGGTGCTATTCCTCCTGAAAAGTGGGAGGCCTCAGATCCTACAAAGGACATTCACTTTTCCTCTGATCCTGGTCCATTAATATTAACAAGCCCTCAGAGATTGGGAGAACACAGGTCAATTTGGTTAATTATGAGCTCTCTGCATTGAGCTTTCAAGCCCACAGAACTGTAAATAATCGGCTTGTGCCCTGCAAACTTTCAGGGGCCAGTCCAAGCACAATTGGATCTATATGTGTGTCTTCTCTTCCCTGAGTCACTGCATACACCAACAGTTCCACACCTGACTCTGTCTTCCTGCCCATCCTGAGAACCGAGCTGGAGTCTTCACCACACACAGGCATAAGAAGAGTGATGGACCGTCATTCCTTTGTCGTGCCCCTGCAGAAAGACCCCACAGTCCAGTGAGTGATGTTAGAGATACTGGATACAGTGACAATTGGGGGAGCGTTGTTTCTTCATCATCAGAATAAGGAGGAGAGCTGGAGTAGCCAGATGGAAAGGCACCAATATGCAGGTTCAGCTCAGAGGCCTGTGAAGTTTATATTCTTGGTTCTGGTGGGAATCTGAGAACTGACTTTCAGGGTTCAGCTTTCCTCCCACACTGGTTCTAGCTCCTGTAGGAATCTCCCTCGCCAGAGCAGGAAATAAGTCCCTCTAAGCTGTCCCTTAAGCATTCCAAAATGACCTTGGAAGTGATTATGAAGACAAGCAGAGGAATGATACCAGTTGACCATATATATGATATCATGAACCTTTATTAAGGATTCCAATCCTAAGCTCTGAAATAAGTGCTTCACGTAGACTGTTTATTTTCAACTGCCTAGTCACCCCTAAAATATATGTGTACACATTATTGTTCTTTTACAGAGGAGGAGAGGATTATAGCCTTTTTAAAAAAAGATTTTATTTATTTATCTGATACACAGAGAGATCACAAGTAGGCAGAGAGGCAGGCAGAGGGAGAGAGAGAAGCAGGCTCCCTGCAGAACAGGGAGCCTGGTGTGGGACTCGATCCCAGGACCTTGGGATTNACAGAGAGATCACAAGTAGGCAGAGAGGCAGGCAGAGGGAGAGAGAGAAGCAGGCTCCCTGCGGAACAGGGAGCCTGGTGTGGGACTCGATCCCAGGACCTTGGGATCATGACCTGAGCCGAAGGCAGTGGCTTAACCGACTGAGCCACCGAGGCACCCGGATTATAGCCTTTTAATGTAACTTGTCCCAGGTCATGGGTTAGACTGGGATGAAAACAGGTTTGAATCCAACAGTACGACTCCAGACACAATGCACCTGGCCAGTATTCTCCCTTTGCCAATGCAAACAACCAATTCACTTCTCTGGTCATTCCATCCTTGCACTCTCTGCTGACTGTGCTCTTCTCTTTGGCAAACTACAGTGATGAGCTGTTGGTGCATCAGCTACAGGAAGGATGGCTGAAGATCGCCGGCATGGGGTCATAGAAAGAGCTGGACCGTGACAGTTTAGGGTAGATTACTCGTGCGCGACCTGCTCCTAGATTCTGCCTCAGCTGTCCTCTTCCCGCTCCATTCTTATAAGTTAGCGTCTCTCCATTTCAAAGAGAGACACAACGTCAATGTCTCAGGTTCCACCCCCACTTAGGAAACCAGAAACTGTTAAAGGATGTACAATAGATGTGCTATTGGTTACGACCTATGGATCTCTGCTTTAAAATTTCTGAATTTTAACAGAGTAAAGAAGTTAACTGCATGTGCCTCAGATCCACAATATAATTTTAAGTCCTATCTTCTCTACTTATTATCTAGTGAGCTGGAGCAAGTTCTTAGTAACTTTAAGCCTCAAAATTGTCCTCGGAAGTGATTCCTAGTTGATACCACTTCACGAAGTAAAGACTAAATAGATATGAATACTACCTATGTGGTTAAATACGTGGTGGACACATACAGTAAGGACAAAAAATTTAGATATTATTATTGATATTATTGATTAATATTGTTAATACCAACATTTATAGGCCTCAATCAAAATATCCTGTGATCTGACTGGTTTGCAATGGCTTCCTGACAAAAATTTAATTTTTAATCCCTCTGCAAGTTAAGTACTGAGTGCTTGGAAGGAAATGATTGAATCACATTCGTTTCTGATTCCCCAGACGTGTAACATCTTTGGCACAACAACAACAAAACCCCCAAATATGTTAAGTATCGAACAGACCCGTCTCTGAGTCACAGGAAAAGCATAGTCCACGTGGCTTACACACACACTGGTGCTTTCCTGCTTGTGCCTTCATCCATTTTAGGGACAAGAGATAAGATAAAATAGCACCTGGGTGACTCAGTCATTAAGCAGCTGCCACTGACTCAGGTCATGATCCCAGGGCCCTGGGGTATAGCTGGACATCCAGCTCCCTGCTCAGCAGGAAGCCGGCTTTCCCCTCTCCCACTCCCCCTGCTTGTGTTTCCTCTCTTGCTGTCTCTGTCTCTGTCAAATAAATAGATAAAATCTTTTTTAGAAAGGATAAAATAATGCTTGTTTGTATCTATGTCATAAACATTCAATAGGATCTTTTTTTTTTTTTTAAAGCAGGCTCTGCGCCCAGCATGTTACCCAACATGGGGCTTGAACTCACGACCCTGAAATCAAGATCTGAGCCTGGGATCAAGAGTTGGATGCTTAATCAACTGAGCCACCAGGCACCTCTCTTTTATTTTCTATTTATTAGTGTCTGTAACATTCAGTTGTTCAAAAATCATCACAGTGATTTTCATAAGTATGAAAAAGAAAAGGCAGAATGAGAAGGGGAAGATAAATTTTACTGTGTAGGCTTAAACACCTTTTAGGATTTCTAGTGCCCTGAGACAAGAGAGCCTCCAGATTCTCTGCCATATAACACAATACAAGATTATTGAGACTTACTCAGGATTGCATTTCATCAGTAAGCTCATAATTACAATAATAATTCAAATTCTGGTTACATGGGCATGTGGGGGGCTCAGTCAGTTAAGCGTCTGCCTTGGGCTCGGGACCTGACCCCAGCATCCTGGGATCAGGGAGTCTGCTTCTCCCACTTCCTTGCCCCTTCCCCTGCCTGTGCATGAGCATTTGCATGCCCGCGCACTCTCTCTCCTTTAAATAAATAGATAAAATCTTTAAAAAAAATCAAAATCAAAAAAATAAATTCTGGTTATGAAACAATGACTAAATATTTATTAAGTTCCACTTCCCTTAGATGCCACACATCTCTGGAGATGGCTAATCTTTCGATTTCCAGAGACACGAGGCCAGCACACACAGGTTGAGGGATTTACACGTCTTCCTTCTGTGAATTAGGGTACTGGACCAGTGATTTTTAGGAGCACTTATGGCAGTAATATGGTGAATTATAGGATTTCCTATCAAGAGTAATGCACTTTACACCCCAGTTTGAAAATCCGAGATATGGAAATATTATTCCCTATGTAAGATGTGAATTTTTATATGCAGCTATCACAGAATGAGGATTACTAAATACTTGAGAAATATTTATGATTCTATACTTTAATAATAGCATGTACTTGATTACAACTAATTTTTCTGGGAAAACAAATATAGGCAGTAAGTAGTGAAATTGAACCTGCATCAATTTTTATAACACAACCAATATCCTCCATGGAGCTGTCATATAGAAATTCTCACTTGCATGATATGCAGAAAGGCAAAAGGATTTTCATAGGGTTGTTGAAATAAGGAAATGATAAACAAAATGAAGTTAATTCCTCAGCTAACACTATGTATCACTTAAGTGTTATTATCTAGATTTAAACACAATGTTGTAGTAAACAAGGACACTTTATGTACCGTGCACCTAGTAATATACCATTTAGGTAAATTTTTCAAGAAAATCCTTTGTAAATACTTAAATAATAACATCATGGAAACACCCAAAGAAAATATACCCACCTAATTAATTACAGTGGTTGTTTGGGGGGACAGGTGTTCAGGGCAATGAGATCATGCAGGGATTTAAAGAAAGCTACAATTTTATCAGTAATATTTCAAATCTCTATAAAATGTGAGTTTGGAAGCACATATTAGTAAATGCTTATATCTTAATATAGTTATTAGGTAGGAATTCGTTATCATAATAATAGGTAATATTCATTGAACATCTTTTTTTTTTTAAAGATTTTATTTATTTATTTGACAGAGAGAGATCACAAGGAGGCAGAGAGGCAGGCAGAGAGGCAGGCAGAGAGAGGAGGAAGCAGGCTCCCCGCTGAGCAGAGAGCCCGATGTGGGCCTCGATCCCAGGACCCTGAGATCATGACCTGAGCTGAAGGCAGAGGCATTAACCCACTGAGCCACCCAGGCGCCCTCATTGAACATCTTCTAAGTGCCTGGCAATGTCTTAAGGCATTGTTCTTGACCTTGGCTGTACATGAGTACCACCAAGAATCATGCATGTAGAGATAATTATTTAATTGGCTCTAAGCAGTGGACAGGACATCAGTACATTTTACAATATCAACGGCTAAGTATAATAATCAACTAGGATTGAGAACCATGGGTCTGAGCACTTTATGTCTTATTTAATTTCTTCAAACAACCCAGTAAGGTAAGTTCAGTTGTTATTACCATTTTATCAATGTGGAAACTCCCCAGGTGTTTGTTATGTTAGTCTTTGTACTTTTCTCTTTGGAATTTTTCTCTAAATTAAACCATATTGTGACCTGTCAAGAGAAATGAATATCAGAGTTGCCTTCAGGGAATTTATTTAAAAATAATTGTATTTATTTAAAAATAATCGTGCCTGGCTGGTTTAGTTGGTAGAGTGTGTGACTCTTGATCTTGGGGTCATGGGTTTGGTTGGGTGTGGAGATTGCTTCAAGATAAAATCTTTTAAAAAATATTGTATTTAAGGAGAATTGATGTTATTATTTATTTATATATTTATGTATTTATTTATTTTCAGCAACATGGATGGACCTAGAGGGTATTATGCTAAGCGAAATAAGTCAGAGAAACACAAATACTATTTGATTTTACTCATATGTAGAACTTAAGAAACAAAAGAAATGAACAAACAAAAAAAGACAAACAGACAAAAAACCCCAGACTCTTAAGGAGAATTAATTTTTAAAAGAATGATTAAGGAGAATTCTTGTTTCAGTAAAGATTGAAGTTAAGGAAGCATAAGAAAGCTGAATTTCAGACCTGGTTTGGGGGGCTTGTATGGTCCCACATTCCTTGATTATAAATAAGAGAGTTGGATTTCATGAGGACACAGTACTTCCAAATGTTTGGGTTTAGAAATACATATAAGCTTACGGACACTGGGGAGGGTTTGTGTTATGGTGAGTATGTGAAAGGTGTAAGCCTGATGATTCACACACCTGTACCCCTGGGGCAAATAAAAAAAAAAGAAATACATATGAGCACTTTTACCAAAACCAAACCACTGCAAAACAGAGACCCCAAAAGCCCCCAAAAGCAGTGTCAAACACCAGTGTCAATTTCCCTGAGATTGTGTAGGGTTGATTTTTTATCCTGCATAAGACGAGAGATAGAAAGAAAGTATTTTTTAAAAATTAGTTATTGTTTAATAACTCAGAGTTGCGTTGTACACAAATGCCATCTATGGGGTCAGTGATACTGCATGATTTTGTGCATTTAACCAAAACCTACTTATCAAAATTTGAAATCTATCAGGCCACAGTTAAGAGTTATATTTGAAAAGACTTTAAAAAGACAACCCACATATTTGAGTGAGCATGTATTTCCATGGAGAGATGTCAAAAACCAAAGAGTGAGGAAAACCCTTGAAGATAATTAATGCATTAAAAAAATTTCCTATTATAAACACTTGTTTTTAATTTAGAATGTCAATAATGTAGTTCTGGCAATTACACAGTTTATCAATATTCTAAAGGGAATTTCTTGCACTTACTCGATTAAAATAATGCTGCTTCTAAGTGTCCTTTAATTAGAATGATTTTTTTTCCTTAAAGGGAGAAGAATGTTTTCTATTCAATATGTTTCTTCAAGAATATTTTATGGTGATGATGGATTTATCATTTATCTCTAAATGTTCTTGCTCCTCTAACATTCTTCAGTTGAGTGTTTTTAAAGTATGTGTAGAGGGATGTGAATAACACAGAAATCAACGAGGAAACAGTTCTAAGAAAATTAGATTTGAGACATAGAAATATTGCCGAAGGCACTGGAATATATGGTCCCACGTGTGAATATTTTACTTGTGAATTGCTTGAATACACAATAGGGACACAGTACTGGATTCCCATTTACTTGATTCACTTTTCCAACCCTCTTTTCTTTTTCAGAAGGTGTCCAAGCTACATAGAACCACACAATCTAACAAGTGTCTCAGAATTCTTCCTCACGGGACTCTCAGATGACCCAGAACCTCAGCCCCTTCTCTTTGGGCTGTTCCTGTCCATGTATCTGGTCACGGTGCTCGGGAACCTGCTCATCATCCTGGCCGTCAGCTCTGACCCCCACCTCCACACCCCCATGTACTTCTTCCTCTCCAACTTGTCCTTGGCTGACATTGGTTTCACCTCCACCACCATCCCCAAAATGATCATGGGCATCCAAACTCAGAGCAGAGCCATCTCCTATATGGGTTGCCTGACTCAGATGTCTTTTTTTATGCTTTTTGGATGTTTGGATAGTCTCCTCCTGGCTGCGATGGCGTATGACCGGTTCGTGGCCATCTGTCACCCCCTGCGCTATTTGGTCATCATGAATCCCCGCCTCTGTGGCTTGTTGGTTTTGGCGTCTTTATTCATCAGCCTGTTGGTCTCCCAGATGCACAATTCAATTGTGTTGCAACTTACCTACTTCAAAGACGTGGAAATTTCTCATTTCTTCTGTGACCCTTCTCAGCTCGTGAACCTTGCCTGTTCCGACACTTTCACCAATAACATAATCATGTATTTTGTTGGTGCCATCTCTGGCTTTCTCCCTATCTCAGGAATCTTTTTCTCTTACTATAAAATTGTTTCCTCCATTCTGAGAGTCCCATCCACAAGTGGGAAGTACAAAGCCTTCTCCACCTGTGGCTCTCACCTATCAGTTGTTTGCTTATTTTATGGAACAGGCCTTGGGGTGTACCTCAGTTCAGCCGTCTCACATTCTCCCAGGAAGGGTGCAGTGGCCTCGGTGGTATATACTGTGGTCACCCCCATGCTGAACCCTTTCATCTACAGCCTAAGGAACAGGGACATTAAAAGGGCCATGTGGAGGCTCTTCAGCAAAACCATCTAATCGCAGTACCTGTGCCATTCATTTGGAGAGTAGGTTGGAAAATGCAGCAAAACTAAGCACCTAGACCTGCAAATCCTACCTCTCTCACCATATCATTTTTGAAGTTGTCATGGCTTTCAACCTTCTCCTCGCTTAACATGTGAAAATTGCTTTTTTTCTATGTCTTAAATGGGACTGAGGGAGTATTCTGGGGTCCTTTGTATATCATAATCACTGCATGACTGAATCTTATTGTATCTATGAAGACTCTGTGCTTTATCATTGGTTATCCAAGCATCCCAGAAAGATGAGCAATTTTCCTTTTTTGTTTTGTTTTTTGTTTTTCCTTTTTTCTTCTTTTTAAAAAAATTATTATTATTATTTGCCCCAGGGGTACAGGTCTGTGAATCATCAGGCTTACACCTTTCACAGCACTCATCGTAGCACAAACCCTCCCCAATGTCCATAACCCAGCCACCCTAACAATTTTCCTTTTATATATTTAAAATTCACATAGTTCCACAGTTCTTGTGTATTTTCCATACAAATCATTTATTTATCCAGTTGGTTTATGCAGGTTATGTGGGAGGATGCATATCACTGGTTCTCAAACTTGGTATTTACTTATTTGTTTATATATTAATACACACATACGCACACACCATATCTTTTCTTCTTTATCCATTTATCTGTCAATGGACACTTGGATGTCTTCCATATCTTGGCTATTGTAAATAATACTGCAATAAACATAGGAGTGCAAATATCTTTTTGAATTAGTGTTTTCATTTTCTTTGAGTAAATACCTAGTAGTAGAATTACTGGATCATATGGTGATTCTATTTTTAATTTTTTGAAGAACCTCCATACTGTTTTCCACAGTGACTACACCAATTTGCATTCCTACCATTAATGTAGGAGGTTTCTGTTTTCTCCACATTCTCAACCATACCTATGACTTCTTATGTTTTTTATTTTAGCTATCTGACAGGCATAAAGTAATTTGCATTCCCTTGATGAATAGTGATGTTGAGCATCTTTTCATGTGTTTGTTGTCCACCTGTATGTCTTCTTTGGAAAAATGCCCATTTTTAATGGAATTATTTGGGGTTTTTTGGTGTTAAATTGTATAAGTTCTTTACCTTTTTTAAAAAGATTTTATTTATTTATTTGACAGAAAGAGATCACAAGTAGGCAGAGAGGCAGGCAGAGAGAGAGGAGGAAGCAGGCTCCCTGGCGAGCAGGGAGCCCGATGCGGGGCTCAATCCCAGGACCCTGAGATCATGACCTGAGCCGAAGGCAGAGGCTTTAACCCACTGAGCCACCCAGGCACCCAGTTCTTGACATATTTTGGATATTGACTCCTTATTGGACATAGTATGTCCTCTACACTCATCTTTGGCAATGATTCTAGTATCTCATCCCCTCTACTCACTATGCTCAATTCAGTTTAATAATATTTTTGCTACTGTCCAAATATTTTAAAAGGCCCCAATACTCACCTCCCTCCTTCTCCAATACACTTCTACCCACTTGCCATTTGGTCATGGGCACTCATCATGGGAGAAGGAACTGGAAATTGGAAAAGAACAAAGCATATATCACATTTTATTGCACAAACATAAATACCTTTGGTTTTCCTATTCTATATCCTGTAAATTCATCTTTATCATGACCATAGTATCCTATCCTCCCTACTAATGTCTTTATACGCTGTACTATGAAATAACTTCAGTCTAATAACACGTTTTTGCTGTGGACTGAGTATTCTAAATGCCTTAAACACCCCATATCTCCCTCTCTTATCTACCTCTCCATATCTGCCATGTGCTCTCCCCTAGAAATACCCTCTGTCATGTATCCACACACAAGTAAAGAGTGTCCTTCCCTCCATATCCAATTTGATTGGGTGTACACTAAAGTTTTCTTCATATCACTTAATGACAAACCAATCTCCACATTCCTCAGCAAAGAGATCTCTGAGTCAGGAAAGATGCACAGATAGGACTTAGAAAATTACCATGTACCACTATCCACATCTCAGTTTATCCACTAGAAAAACAAATAAACCCAAACCACAGTTTATTTGTGTTTTCAAGGGCTGAGAACATCACAGAAATCTAAGAAAATATACTCTAGAGTGAGTTGATTCCTTATAAATTAGCAGAAATCAGAAACACGGGGGACATTTGTTAAATTTGGCCATGGAATGGCTACAAATTGGCTTACTGTTGGTGGAGGGGCTCTCCTGGTACAACAGAAACCGGGGAGTCTACTTGAGACTGTGTCACCAGAGGTAGTTTTTTTTTTTTTTTAAAGATTATTTATTTATTTATTTGACACAGAGAGAGAGATCACAAGTAGGCAGAGAGGCAGGCAGAGAGACAAGGAGAGGAGGAAGCAGGCTCCCTGCTGAGCAGAGAGCCCGATGTGGGCCTCGATCCCAGGACCCTGGGATCATGACCTGAGCCGAAAGCAGAGGCTTTAACCCACTGAGCCACCCAGGCGCCCCAGAGGTAGTTAAAGTGGGATCTGGAGAGGGTGCCTGGGTGGCTCAATCACTTGATCTCAGGGTCCTGGGATCAAATCTCGCATTAGGCTCCCTGCTTGGCAGAGAGCCTGCTTCTTCCTCTCCCTCTGCCTGCCGCTCTGCCTACTTGTGCTATCTATCTGTCTGTCAAATAAAAAAATAGAATCTTAAAAAAAAGTGGGATCTGCAGAAATATCCAATGGAGAGGAAGTTCTACCCATTTGCCAATTTGTCTCCTAGGAATTTTTGTTGTGTGACAAATGTGGGACTGTATTGGAAAGCAGACAGATATGATATGAGTCTTGAAGTGCTTGGAGCACAAAGTTCTTATAGAGGATGAGACTTGTGTGGTGGGCAGTAGCTGAGATGCTCCCAATGATCCCCAACTTCTGGTTTTCTTGCTCTTGCATATGTCCCTCCTATTGAGTGATTCATACAATGGTTTTACAGATATCAAAATCACACACCAAATGATTCAATTGAAAAAAACTCTGAATTTTCAGTTAAGATCTTACAACTTGGAAGCAAGAAGCAAGGAGTATAGCTGAATTTCTTCCTGAGGAGAGGAAGGACCCAGATCTTTCCAAAAACATTCACTTGTTTCCCTTCCCTCTTCTATTAACATTAGCAAGTCTGGGGCACCTGGGTGGCTCAGTCAATTGGGTATCTGACTTCTGGTTTTGGCTCAGGTTATGATCTTGGGGTAATAGGATGGAGCCCCATGTCAGACTCCATGCTCTGCATGGAGTCTGCTTGAGATTCTCTCTCTTCCTCCCTTAGCCCCTCCTACTGCTTGCTCACTCTCTCTAAATAAATAAATAAATAGATAAAATCCTTGGGGGGAAAAACATAAAAAACTATTATCAAGTTCTCAGTGGTTGGGACAACATAGACCAATTGGCTAATTATGTGCTTTGTGCATTGAGCCTCCCAAGTCATACAATTGTAAATAATTGGCAGGTACCTCCAGCTATTTAGTTTGACAGTTCTAATATAGTAGCTTCATACCTGTGTCTCCTCCCTTTGTGGGCATCTGCATCAGAAGGTCTCAGCCAAGTCTGTCTTCCGGCCAGTCCTGAGGAGGGATTCTGAGCCTTCATCACACACCAGACAGGCGATCAGTACTCCTTGGTCATGTTTCAACAGAGATGCAACCCAGCCCAGTAAGTGCTGAAGGAGATAGTGATTGGAGGAGAGACTATCAGGAGCATTTTTTCCTTCTCCACAACACGAACATGATGATACTGGATAGACAGATGGGAGGGCATCAATATACAAATTTTCAGATGAGAGCCCTGTGAAATTTATTTTCTTGGTTCTGGAGGGAGTGTGAGAACTCTCATTAAGAGTTCTGCTTCCACTCTCACTGGTTCTGGTCTGGTTGGCATCTCCCCCACCACAACCACCAATGGATTTCTTTAACCTTTTCCCTAAGCTACTCCAAAATGATCATGAAGGAGATTATGATGATTGGAAGGAGGAGGATGACATTGACCATTAACCACAACATAATGTACTTTTATTGAGGGCTTCCTAAATGTCAGGCTCTGAGATACGTGTTTTACTTAACTTGTTTGATCTCATCTGCATAATCTGTCCCAAATTGTATGTGCACTTATTATTATTATTTTACCTAAGATGGAAGGAGTGTAGCATTTTATGTAACTTGTGCCAGGTCATGAGTTAGAAAGGGTTGATGCCGTGTTGGAATCTGGACATCAGACTAGTCTTCTCCCCTGTCAACCCCAAACAGTCATTTCACTCCCTCTAGGGGTTTCTCATAGACCACTGTTGGAGAGCAGTAGACAGCACTTCCTGCATCACGGCACTTCCTGCCTGGCTGAAATCACAGGCAATGATCATAGAGAGTTGGCACATGATTATTTAGGGGAGATCTCTCTCTCTCTCTGTCTCTCTCTCTCTCGCTCGCTCTCTCTCCCTCTCTCTCTCTCACCCCTGTTCCTGGATTTCACTTCAAGTGTTCACTTCCGGGCGCCTGGGTGGCTCAGTGGGTTAAAGCCTCTGCCTTCGGCTCAGGTCATGATCTCAGAGTCCTGGGATCGAGGCCCGCATCGGGCTCCCTGCTCAGCGGGGAGCCTGCTTCCCCCTCTCTCTCTCTGCCTGCCTCTCTGCCTCCTTGTGATCTCTCTCCCTCTGTGAAATAAATAAATAAAATCTTAAAAAAAAAGTGTTCACTTCCTCCTCCATCCTTTTTTTTTAAGTATTTTATTTATTTATTTGAGATAGAGAACTAGCCAGAGAGAGAGAGAGAGAGAGAGAGAGAGAGAGAGAGAGAGAGGGAGCAGAAGCAGGGGAACAGAGGGAGAGGAAGAAGCAGGTTCCCTGCTGAACAGGGAGCCCAACGTGGGGCTCCATCCCAGAACTCAGGATCATCCTGAGCCAAAAGCAGACACTTAAAGGATGAAGCCACCCAGGCGCCCCCCTCACCATTCTTATAACCAGTTTACTCAATCACAAAAGGAGACATAAAGTCAGAGTCTTGGGGTCCATTTCTACTCAGGAAACCAAAAACAGTTAAAAAGTGTATCTCAGGGGCGCCTGGGTGACTCAGTCAGTTAAGCGTCTGCCTTCAGCTCAGGTCATGATCTCAGGGTCCTGGGATCGAGCCCCACATTGGGCTCCCTGCTCAGCTGGGAGCCTGCCTCTCCCTCTCCCTCTGTCTGCCCCTCTTCCTGCTTGAACTCTCTCTCTCTCTGTCAAATAAATAAATAAACTCTTTTAAAAAAGAAAGAAATGTATCTCAGATGTGCCTGTTAAANGCGCCTGGGTGGCTCAGTGGGTTAAAGCCGCTGCCTTCGGCTCAGGTCATGATCCCAGGGTCCTGGGATCGAGGCCCACATCGGGCTCTCTGCTCAGCAGGGAGCCTGCTTCCTCCTCTCTCCTCTCTCTCTGCCTGCCTCTCAGCCTACTTGTAATCTCTCTCTCTGTGTCAAATGGATAAATAAAATCTTTAAAAAAAAAAAATAAAAAATAAATAAAAAANTGCCTGTTAAAACCTCTATACCTTTGCTTAAAACTTTCAGAAATTCTGGAAACAAGGAAGTTCATGGGACTCAGAGAATGACAATTTAATTTTGAATCCTGTCTGCTCCACTTATTATTAGTGTGCCATGGGGCAAGTTCTTGGTATCTCTGAGAATCAGGATTGCCATCTAAGTTGATTCCTAGTTGATACAGCTCAACTGACTAAGGATTAAAATGGATGCCTTCTGTGCAATAAATATGTAATGAATGCATAAAGTAAGGGTAAATTAAAAATTTTTTAGATTTTATTTATTTATTTGAGACAGAGAGAGAACACAAGCAGGAGGAGGGGCAGAGGGAGAGGGAGAAGCAGACTCCCTGCTGAGCAGGGAGACCCATGTGGGGTAGATCCTGGGATCATTACCTGAGCCAAAGGCAGATGCTTAACCAACTGAGCCACTCAGGCACCCCAAGGGCAAATTAAATTTTAGCTACTTTATTACTAATAATGATAAAGCTAATTCTCATGTCATTAGACTCAAATATCTGGTGAGCTGAAGTTATGATTTCCCTACAGCTCCAACAGGACATTTCACTTTTGTTTATACAAGTACATCTTTAGCATAGGGAGGGAAACAACTGAGTTTCATTTATTTCTGAATCCCCAGAGCCTATACCTTTTGGCGCAGAGGAGGCATCAAAATTTTAAAAATCTCAGTTCTTGGTATTCTGATACTCTTCAGGAGAGTTTCTCTAAGGTAAATGTGTATAGAGAGAGGTGAAAAATGAAGAAACGATGAGGAAATGAGCTCTAAGAAATAGATTGTGTCACACTGAGAAATATTGCGGAAGGCCCTAGGGTGTCTGACTGCAAGTGTGAATAATTTATTTGTGAATTGCTTGGATACACAATAGGGACACAGTACCGGATGTCCATTTGTTTCATTTTTCCAATCCTTCTTTGTTTTTCAGAAAGTGTCCAAGCTACGTAGAACCACACAATCTAACAAGTGTCTCAGAATTCTTCCTCACGGGACTCTCAGATGACCCAGAACTGCAACCCCTTCTCTTCGGGTTGTTCCTGTCCATGTACCTGGTCACGGTGTTCGGGAACCTGCTCATCATCCTGGCTGTCAGCTCTGACTCCCACCTCCACACCCCCATGTACTTCTTCCTCTCCAACTTGTCCTTGGCTGACATTGGTTTCACCTCCACCACCATCCCCAAAATGATCATGGGCATCCAAACTCAGAGCAGAGCCATCTCCTATGTGGGTTGCCTGACTCAGATGTCTTTTTTGATCCTTTTTGGATGTATGGATGGTATGCTTCTGACTGCGATGGCGTATGACCGGTTTGTGGCCATCTGTCACCCTCTCCACTACTCAGTCATAATGAACCCCCGCCTCTGTGGCTTCTTAGTTTTGTTGTCTTTTTTTGTTAGCCTTTTGGACTCCCAGCTGCACAATTTGGTTGTGTTACAACTTACCTGCTTCGAGGATATGGAAATTTCTAATTTTTCCTGCGACCCTTCTCAACTCCTAAGCCTGGCCTGTTCTGACACTTTCACCAAAAACATAATCATGTATTTTGTTGGTGCCATCTCTGGCTTTCTCCCTATCTCAGGGATCTTTTTCTCTTACTATAAAATTGTTTCCTCCATTCTGAGAGTCCCATCCACAGGTGGGAAGTACAAAGCCTTCTCCACCTGTGGCTCTCACCTGTCAGTTGTTTGCTTATTTTATGGAAGTGCTATTGGAGTGTACCTTGGATCAGCATTGTTGCCTTCCCTCAGGAAGGATGTAGTGGCCTCGGTTGTGTATACCATAGTCACTCCCATGCTGAACCCCTTCATTTACAGCCTGAGAAACAGGGAGATCAAGAGTGCCCTATGGAGGTTCCGCAGAAGAACAGGCTAATCTCGGTAGGTGCACAATTCTTTTGGAAGTGTAGGTTGAAAAAAATCAGCAAAACCAAACACGTGGACCAGCAAATACTGCTTTCTTGGTCACGTTATTTTTTTAGTCTCATGGTTTTCCTTCCTCTTCATGTTTCATACATGAGTATTACTTTTTTAAATTTGCTTTTAATTGGGTTGGGGGAGTATTCTGGGATGCTTTGTACATCATAACGAATGCATAAGAGGTTCTCCTCAATGACCCTGGTATCCAGGTGAAAGGTAGAACTCTCTTTCTCTTTTTTAAAGATTTATTTGTTTATTTGAGAGGGGGAGGAGGGGCAAAGGGATTGGGGAAAGGGAGAGAATATCAAGCAGACTCCCCACTGAGCTTGGAGCCTGTCACAGGGCTCTTTCCCATGAATCTGAGACCATGACCTGAGCCAAAACCAAGAGTTGGTTGCTCAACCAACTGAGCCATGTAGGTGCCCCTACAACTCTCTTTTCATATACTTAAAATTTATATCCTTTTCTATGGTTTCTGTGTATTTTCCATACAAATTTTGCATCTGCCAAAGCTCTTTGTTCAGGTAATGTCTAAGGATGCTGTTTATTGGTCCTCAACCATGGATTTTGTTAGAATCTCCTGAGGACTCTTATAAATAATGATGACCAAGTCTTATCACAAGAGATTCTGATTTAGTTGGACAGGTGTGTGTCTAGGTATGAGGACTTTTAAAAAACACCGAAGATGGTTTAGTTGTGAGTTCCTAAAGAGATCAAGCTTGAAAGGGTAAGTTATGAAATAACTAATTGTAGCTCCAGGTCATTAATTTTTTTTTCAAATGTTTTCTTCAAATAAATTGCCCTTCAATACTGTAAGCTTTTCATCTGTTCTGGTTAAGTCTCTCTGCTCCAAACTCACCCTTCTATTCTTATCTTGTAATGCTAGGGTGAGTCTCTTGAAATCACTGCTTTATTTTCCCTCTAACTTTCTTGTCATATATATATATATTTTTTTCTTTCTTCAAATTTTTACTTAAATTCCAATTAGTTAACATACAGTATACTATTAGTTTTAGGTGTAGGATTTAATGATTCATCACTTACATACAACACCCCATGCTCATCATAAGTGCCCTTCTTAATACCCATCACCCATTTAACCCATCCTCCTGCTCACCTCCCCTCCAGTAACCCTCAGTTTGTTCTCTATAGTTAAGAGTTGTTAACATATTTTTAATAATGGTCAGCAAATGTCTTTATACTTTAAAATTAAGTAAAGTTCACTGCTCCCTCTAAACCCCTAGGCCCTTGGTATTTATTGGCTTCTGTCTGTCATCCCATTGTTCCAATTTTTGCTTTGCCTTCCAGTAGCTATTTAACCAACTACCTATACTCAATTCTCTTTATTAAAATAATTAGCTTGATTTCTTTTTTCTATTTATTTATTTATTTGAGAGAGAGAGAGAACATGAGTGGGGCGGGGCAGAGGGAGAATCTTAAGCAGACTCCATGTTGAGAATGGAGCCCAACTGGGGGCTTGATCCCATGATCCTGAGATCATGACCTGAGCTGGAAACAAGAGTCAGATGTTTAACCGATTGAACCACCTGGGTGCCCCTGATATCTTTTTTTCTTGACAGAGCCCTGAATGTTAAATTATAACATGAGGAGAAAGGTGTTATGAGCTGTGTGCAGTTGGAATATTGCAAAATGAGGTCATAAAATAAAGGTGGTTTTAAATATATATCTTTGTTAGGAGTGTACAACTGAGACCTAAGTGCTAGTATCATATTTCCAGTAGATGGGTAGCTCTCATGGTATCTGAAGATTACTAAGTCACAAATTTCATCATAAATAAATAGTTCTTTGTTTTCATTAAAACAAAATCCTCAGCAGCAAAGATTTATATTGTCAGCAAAGATGAGTTCTTTTCTTTCTCTAGTAATGGCCTGTTTAGCACTTTGCTTTGTTACCAGGCTTCCTTGTCTTCTGTCATTGAAAAATCAGTCTTTGGGCTCCATTTGGTTCTCCTCCTCTCCTTCATTCTTCTTCTTCTTCTCCTCCTCCTCCTCCTTCTTCTTGATTTTATTTATTTATTTACTTGAGAGAGAGAGAGAGAGAGAGAGAGCAAGCATAAGCAGGGGGAGGGGCAAAGGGAGAGGAAGAGGCAGGCTGCTCTGTAAGCAGGGAGCCTGACATGGAGCTCAATCCCAGGACCCTGAGATCATGACCTGAGCTGAAGACAGACACTTAACTGACTGAGCCACCCAGGTACCTCCATTTGGTTCTTCAGTATGAGTATCCATCTTTCTTTAGAAATGTCGTGTATAGTTTTTTGGTTGTAATCTTGGTTCTCTGAAAAGCTGTTCAACAACTAGTTTAATTTACCTTGCTTTTTACCTCTGAGGTAAATCACCTACCAACTACATTGATAAGGAAATTTGATATTGGAGAAAGGCATGAACTTGACAGATGATGAAGCCAAACAGTTAGTGGGAAGTTACCATCCAATAAAAATTACTGTATTTCTATATTTTCATATCCATTTATGGAAACCTGAGTGATAGCCAAAGAACCTTGTTAAGTGGGAAAGTAATATTGCCATTTGATGTCAAATGGTAGCCTCTACCCAGAGGTAGCACTTTGGTTTTGTTTGTTTAGTTTTAGATTTGGGTTTGGAAGAGTAGATAGGAAAAGACTGGAAGATTCACATAACCATCTGAATGTGGTGTGACAATTCTTGATTAGAATAGGAAACAGAGATAGTAGAAAAAAATGTGAGATAAGAAAATACGCCACTGTCCAAATATGGGCTCAAAAATTTTAGCAACTGAAATTTTTAGCAACTGAAATTTTTAGCAACTGAAATTTTTAGCAACTCAAAGTTCCTTTCTGAGCCTCAGAATTCTCAGCAGCAAATTAGGTGCAATAAAGCTTATCTTCTGAGGGCATGAAGTAATTATAAATAATTGTGCCATGGTTCAGTCTGATGGTAGTTTTCCATCAAACGGTAAATCCTATTATAACATTAAGGGAGTTCATCTAAATAAGCATTCCAGTAATTTATAAGAAACCTGATGTGTGGGGGTGCCTGGGTGGCTCAGTGGGTTAAGCCTCTGCCTTCGGCTCAGGTCATGATCCCAGGGTCTTGGGATCAAGCTCCGCATCAGGCTCTCTGCTCAGTGGGGAGCCTGCTTCCCCCTCTCCCTCTGCCTGCCTCTCTGCCTACTTGTGATCTCTCTCTCTCTCTGTCAAATAAATAAATAAATAAATAAATAAATAAATAAATAAATAAATCTTTAAGAAAAAGAAACCTGATGTGTGGCTTTGAGTATGATACATAACATTTTTCTATTTAAATTTCTCATCTACAGAGTCATGACAACAAGAGCACTTAAATGAAAGGCTGGTTGAGAAGATTTCATTAAATGTGCTGAATATAACATGATTCAGTATGTAGTAGGAGATTGATAAGGGTAAACCCTCATGGTCAATATATTAATAGGCCAGTGTACAGTTTGAACATATGGGCTTTGTAGGCCAAAATTTGATTTGCAAAATCAGCTCTTCTGACTCATTAGCCGAGTATTCTGGGATATATTTTTATAAATTTTGTGGCCTCTAATCCTTCACTTTAAATGATATTTAGCTGAAAGTACTCTAGGGTTAAAAAGACAATATGCACATGGTAAGAACTAAGTAAATATAGATATCATTATCATCATCATCTACCCTGTGGTTGATATATTTATATTTCAACTTAATATTGAGGTATAATTGATAGGCAACATTGTGTAAGTTTAAGATGTACAATGTGTTGATTTGGTACACTGATACATGGCAAAGTGATTACCACCATGGAGTTAGCTAACACTTCCATTATGTCACATAATTACCATTTCTTGTTTGTGGTGAGAATGTTTAAGATCTACTTTCTTTCTTTCTTTCTTTCTTTCTTTTTTTTTAATTTGACAGAGAGAGAGATCACAAGTAGGCAGAGAGGCAGGCAGAGAGAGGGGGAAGCAGGCTCTCCGCCGAGCAGAGAGCCTGATGCGGGCCTCGATCCCAGGACCCTGAGATCATGACCTGAGCCGAAGGCAGAGGCTTAAGCCACTGAGCCACCCAGGCGCCCTAAGATCTACTTTCTTAGCAACTTTTAAATACATAATACAGTATTGTTAACTACAATCAGCATGCTGTACATTAGATCCCCAGAACTTGTTTATGTTATATCTGGAAGTTTGTACCCTTTAACCAACATATCCCTACTCCCCCTCCCCCCCACCCCTGGGAATCAGTTTTTAACTTTTTGTTTCTATGAGTTTGGCTGTTTTAGATTCCACATATAGGAGATATCATGCAGTATTTGTCTTTCTCTGACTTATTTCACTTAGCATAATGCCTTTAACGTCCATCTCTGTTGCAAACGGCAGAATTTGCTTCTTTCTTATAGCTGAATAATATTCCATTGTGTGTGTATGTATATATGTCACATCTTTATTCACTCTTCTGTTGACGGACGCTTGGATTATTTTTATATTTTGGGTAATGTAAATAATGCTGCAATGAACAAGGGAGCACAGATAACTCTTGGACATCCTGTTTGCATTTCCTTTGGATATATGCCAAGAAGGGAGATTGCTGGATCATATGGTAGTTCTATTTTTAATATTTTGAGACAGCTACATGCTCTTTTCCTTCGTGTTCATACTGATGTGCATTCCACAACAGCACACAAGGTTTCCCTTTTCTCCACATCCTTGCCAACATTTGTTATATGTGTCTTTGAAGATGGTCATTTAACAGGTATGAGTTGATATCTCATTGTGGTTTTGCTTTGCATTTCTCTGATGATGAATGATGTCAAACACCTTTCAGGTACCTATTGGTCATTTGTTAGACTACTTTGGAAAATGGTTTATTTAAGTCCTCAGCCCATTTTTAATTTTTTTTTTTGCTATTGAGTAATGTGTTCTTTACATATTTTGGATATTAACTTCNGAGATCATGACCTGAGCCGAAGGCAGAGGCTTTAACCCACTGAGTCACCCAGGCGCCCCCAACACAATTTTTTGAAAAGAATATCATTTCGGGCAACTGGGGGTTTCAGTGGGTTAAAGCCTCTGCCTTCGGCTCAGATCGTGATCTCAGGGTCCTGGGATCGAGCCCCGCATCGGGCTCTCTGCTCAGCGGGAAACCTGCTTCCTCCTCTCTCTACCTGCCTCTCTGCCTACTTGTGATCTCTCTCTGTGTCAAATAAATAAATAAATAAATAAATAAAT
>LNAC01000140.1:330520-351547 GCA_002007465.1 Ailurus styani | reverse complement strand
GATGCGGGCCTCGATCCCAGGACCCTGAGATCATGACCTGAGCCGAAAGCAGAGGCTTTAACCCACTGAGTCACCCAGGCGCCCCCAACACAATATTTTGAAAAGAATATCATTTCGGGCAACTGGGGGTTTCAGTGGGTTAAAGCCTCTGCCTTCGGCTCAGATCGTGATCTCAGGGTCCTGGGATCGAGGCCCGCATCGGGCTCTCTGCTCAGCGGGAAACCTGCTTCCTCCTCTCTCTACCTGCCTCTCTGCCTACTTGTGATCTCTCTCTGTGTCAAATAAATAAATAAATAAATAAATAAATCTTAAAAGAAAAGAATAGCATTTCCCCATTGAATGTGGTTGGCTCCCTTGTCAGATATTAGTTGCTTATATACGCAGGGCTTTATTTCTGGGCCCTCGACTCTGTACATTGGTTTCTCTATTCTTATGTCAGTACTATACTCACTTAACGACTGATAATGGTCGTCCTTACACTTCTTCCTTATTTCTAGCTGTGTCTATATGTGCAAGCTTTGCTATTCTCTGCGTGCAGTATACCTGAAGCCGGTCCTTTGTACAGTGCACTGTAAGGTTGGGCCAGATGGTCACTCACCCTACGCTCCCTTTCTTATTGATGGAGACTTTTCTAGCTGGGGCATTCCTTCTTGGTGCTGAGCAGTGCTCACTGGGGGGATGAAATGATGCCAGCAAAATGAAGCTGCTCTTCCTTCCCTTTTATGTGGTTATTCTCAGGTATTTTGTTCCACTGTTTGCTGAAGTTTCTTAGGTAGACTTCTGAGCTCCTTCAGAGCTGTGTTTGTGCATGGATAGCTAACTATTGATCTCTGTAGGGAGGACAGAGGCTGGGGTTTCCTTCTTCACCATCTTGGTTTAATTGATCTTTCTTTGCATGAGATAACGACAGATCAATCTCTGAATTACTCATCAAGAGTCCTCTGAGCCAGGAGAACCACATGGGTAGAATGTAGCAGGTTGCAAGGGACCATGATTTGCGTACAATTTATTTTGTCAACCAGAAAAAACCCACAGGCCCAATCACATTTATTTAAACATTAGGATTTGTGAACACAAAGTAATCTAAAGTAAATACGTTCTGGGGCAAATGAATTCTTCTCGATGTACAGAAATCATAAATCACTGGGGACATTTGTTGAATTTCAGCATAGAATGGCCACAGCTTGATGTAATGTAAACAGAGGGATCCTGGTGATAGAAGAGACATTGCCTATGCTTCTTCTGACTACATGTCCTAAAGCAATATCATGGGATCTGCAGAAATGCCAAATCAGAGGAAATTTATGCCCACATGTCAGATCTTCTACAGGAGAATTTTGTTGACAGCCTTTTAGTGTGAAGTGTTGTAGACCGTTTTGGGAAGCAGAGAGACATCTCTAGAGTCTTGTGGTGTTTAGAGACCAATGTCCTGATAAAGGGCGAGGCAGGCATGGTGGGCAGATTTTAATCTCCCAATGACCTCCACCTCCTATCTTTATGCCATTGTGGAGACTCATCCCCTTAAGTGTGTCCTGGGCTAGTGACTTGCTTCCAACCAACACAACATGGAAAAGCTAATGGGATGTCACTTCTGAGATTAGGGTACAGAAAGACTCTGGCTTTTTATCTTCCTGTCTGTTGTTTCTCTGTCACCTACTTGTTCTGATGGAAGCCAACTGCCATGTGTGAACTTCCCCATGAAAGACCCATGTGGCTGAGAACCAAAGAATACCTCTGGCCAATGGCCCACAAGGGACTCCATCCGTCCAACAGCTAGTGAGTGGGCTTGGAAACGGGTCTTCTCTCAGTCAAACTTTGAGAGGACTGTAGCTCTGGGTGGCACATTGATTGCAATCTTGTTACATACTCTTGTTTATTTAAGAGAAGTAGCAAGTCATAAATAAGCATATAAAATTAATAATATTCTAAATACATACATACATCAATGAAAGAAAAACTAGGACTTGGGCTGTCATTTAAATAAGGGGGAAAAACTTAAAAAGGGAAATAGGGAGTTCTATTAGAGACATAAATTTTAATTCAGAAGATGGAAATAGTTTCTGATTCTTGTTATAGAAGACTGAATTCTCCCTAATTTACATGATGGACATAAAGGACCTGCACATGTCAAAGTCAAAAAGTCATAAATTAAACTGAAAAAGAAAAGGACTCTGTACTTTGTTAAGATCCTTGAAATTGGAAAGCAGAAGCAAAATGTACAGACGAGCTTTTTCTTGAGAAGAGAAAGGGCCCAGACCCTTCTAAATACATTCACTTTTCTCTTTTTTTTCTTCTGTTATTAGAAAGTCCTCAGAGATTTGGGTAACATGGACCAATTTTGCTAATTACGAGCTCTGTGCATTGAGCTCTCGAGGTCATACAGGAATAAATAATTGGCCAGTGCCTCCAGCCTTCCTGGGTACCAGCACCATTAGGCTGCATATTGTCTTCTCCTGCCAGAGTCATCATCTGTGTAACAGGATTCATGCCTGCGTCTGTCTTCCTGCCAGTCCTGAGGACAAAGCCTCAGCCATCATCATTCATGAGGCAGGAAGAAGGGTGGGTCCGAACTCCTACTCATGACCCAGCTGAGGTACAGCACAGACCAGTAAGTGCCCAGGGAGATGGTGGATGGAAGAGAGACAGCAGGGAACTCCTTTCTCATCAGGTACACAAGCTGGGGCTGGCCAGATGGGAGGGCAACGATATGCAAAGCTTCAGCTCAGAGACCCATGAAGTTTATGTTCTTTTCCCTGCTGGGGATTTCAGAACTCTCATTCAGAATTCTGCTCTCCTCCAACACCATTTCTAGCTTCCATATGCATCACTCATGTGAGAGTAGAAGATGGATTTCTCCAAATTGTTTCCTAAACACTCCAAAAATGATCATGAATATGAGGATGGTGATCATGATGGTGATGATGAGAGTAAACTATAAGACTTTACTGAGGGTTTCCTTGTGCCAGGCTCTGAGTTTTGTGCTCTGTAGCTTTTTAATTTTCATTTGCATAATCACCCCCAAGATAGAGGTGCACAGTTAAGGAAAAGAGCATAGCATTCTTACTTAATTTTTACTAGGTCCTGGAGTAAAAAAGGGGTGAAGTCAGGTTTGGACCTGAGTAGCAAGACTCTATTCACAAGGCACAGGGTGTGGCCAATGTCTTTCCATACAATTTAGTTTCATGTGGCTCAGGAGCCCTTGAAATGTGGGAGGTCCAAATTGAGATGTTCTGTCAGTAGAAAATACCAGATTTTGAAGATGTACAGAAAAGAATGTAAAATATCTCAATTTTGTGTGTTAGTAAAATTATAATATTTTGGGAGTAGTGCAGTAAAATTCAGTGTAATAAAATTTTTTATTATAAATAAAAAATAGGGTGCCTGGGTGGCTCAGTGGGTTAAAGCCTCTGCCTTCGGCTCAGGTCATGATCTCAGGGTCCTGGGATCGAGCCCTGCATCGGGCTCCCTGCTCGGCGGGGAGCCTGCTTCCTCCTCTCTCTCTGCCTGCCTCTCTGCCTACTTGTGATTTCTCTCTTTCCATCAAATAAATAAATAAAAAATCTTTAAAAAAATAAAAATAAAAAATATTTTATTTACATAAATAAAATATTTAAAACCCCCCCAAAACAACCAATAACACAACCTACCTTTTCTTTCTCTTTCTAGGTCACTCCAGGCAGAATGCCAGCAGGGAAACAACTGACCCTCATTCATTTCTGATTCCTCAGTACCTACACTGTGGTTGGCACAGTGTGAAAACTCATATGTATCTGTTTATATATAATTATTATATATTCTGAGCTGAAACTTTGCAGATTTATATATAAATTATATATAAAATATATATATATAAATAAAGTTTCAGCTTTGTACACACACACACACACACACACACCACGACACATTGATTACCCTTTGTTAGTTCACAGGAACCCAGTGTAGTCAATATGGCTTCCATACACGGGGGGCCTTCTTGCCTGAGCTTTCATTTCTTCCAGAGATGTCCTGTGTGACTGATGAATGAGAGTCAGTGGTTTCCCTCCAAGCACTCTTCCAGAGTGACAAATCAAACTAATAAAACCCTGAAGAAGAGGCCTTGGGAACCTAAGTTTTGTAGCCAAATTGCACAGAAGTTGGCTAGAACATGAAGAACCTACTACTTGTGATTGGCATCCGAAGTGGGGTGGGAGCCGTCTTGTGAGATATCCTGTGGGATTTGATGCTCCAGGTGGGTAGTGTCAGAATTGAGTGAGATTGTAGGCCATGCAGCTGATGTAGACAACAGCTTAGTGTGGGGGGAAAGCCCCACACATTTACTGACCAGAAGTTTCAGAAGTGAAGTGTTCTATGTAAAAGTAAAGGAGAAACACAGGAGGTAAAAAACTGGGTGGGCGTTTCCTATACAGTGCCAAAGACTTAATTCAATTTTAATTTATTACTCCTTAGGTCAGTGTCCATGCCCACCGCGAGGTCTTTGAGGGCAAGGTAATAGTTTCAGTGGTGAAGGTGAGAACATGTTTGTTCTCTGTTCTTTTTTTTTTTTTAAAGATTTTATTTATTTATTTGACAGAGAGAGAGATTACAAGTAGGCAGAGAGGCAGGCAGAGAGAGGAGGAAGCAGGCTCCCTGCTGAGCAGAGAGCCTGATGCGGGCCTCGATCCCAGGACGCTGAGATCATGACCTGAGCCGAAAGCAGAGGCTTTAACCCACTGAGCCACCCAGGCACCCTGTTCTCTGTTCTTATGTTCAAGGAGCTCCCTAAGATTCTACAGGGCACCTTGTTTAAATTTAGTGGGATCCCCAGCTATTACTGTAATTCGAGCCCCAGTAGAGGTTGAGAACATGGAGGTTTGCCAACTGGTGCATTTCAGGAGATATTAAAGTTAATTCAGAACCGATGTTGAAGAGATGTAAAAGCACCTTTCTAATTTTTTGTTCTATAAATTCTAATACATTTCAGACTTCCAGTTGGGTCAAATTGTATACCTCCGTTTCAGTTTTTTGTTTCCTTCCCCATAGGCAAGTGTCGTTCTTTTTCTTAATTTATTTTTCCTTTTTAAAATTTCTTTATTTTTTTTATCACTGGATATATTTCAAGGGAAGTCCTCTCTATCCTGCTCATATTAGTAAATTTCTCTCTCCAGAGAGCCTCAAGCCAGATCTTAAGGCTGAAGGATCTCCTCCATGATAATGTTTGTTTCTTAGGGTTTATATACCCTGTGCTTAAATCAGGTTTGAATTAACCCCTTTACTGTAATACAGAGATGCTATGGATTTTCTCCCTATAACCCTGAGGATCTGGATCTTCGTGGCAACAATACTGTGGGTGACAGGAGCAGCAGAGGTATTGAAAGGTCCCAGTCTATTTTTAGGAATGCAGACCTCAGCAAGACACACAATGACTGCTTTTCTTCTCCTTCTCCTTCCCTCCCTCTCCTTCTCACTCCCCTTCTCCCTCTCTCTCCCCTCCAATAACATGCTTTCATGAAAGACCACCCAATGGACCTAGATCTTGCACAGGGTATACTCTTTCCCTTGAACACCCTTAGATGCCAAAGCTTGGTTGAAGCACACAACCAGTCAGGGTAAGTAAGAGCCTTTCCCTGACTCCCGTGTCAATTACAGCTTCATCCGAGGACAAGGATAGGTCTGGGCCAAGACAAAAGACCCACGGCCACATTAAGAAAAGGCCCAATCCCATTTTCTTGTCTCTAACAGCCAAGTAATTATTGAAATTTCCAATTTCGGTCATTTAGATCTGCACGAAAGGACTGGAGGGCGTGAGAACTGCATCACAGTGCCGTCCAGTTGAGAGAGCATGCTGCATGCTTTCCATCAGGCGGGAGAGCCAGTGAACAAGCCCGAGTAGGAGAAGAAAGACCTTGTATGGTGGTCATTGTCTCATGTCCCACTCACTGCAATAAGTGGAACAGTCTGCAGAAATAGGATGGGCTCTTATTCAAGATTTGGCTTGGAAGTCGAGGCTGATAATGCCACACATATAAGAGGGTATAAAAAGTTTTATTCCTCATATGAAGACCTCCCTGTCTAGAGAGAGCATTGAAGCCTTCTACATTGGTCTGAAATGCTTGTGAGGTTCGAATGTCTCACTGTCAACAAGGAGGAAGAACACAGGCTTGTTTGCTTCCTTGTTTTTTTTGGAATTGAGATATAATTGACATGTAATTATATTAGTTTCAGGTGTACACATAATGATTCAAAATTTATACATATTACAAAATGATCACCACAAATCTAGTTAACATCCATCACCATACATAGCTGCAAAATTTTTTTTCTTGTAATGGGATCTTTTAAGATCTACTCTTAGCAGCTTTCAAATATGAAAGACAGTGTTATTAACTATAGTTACCATGCTGTACGTCACATCCCCAGAAATTACTTGTCTTACAGCTGGAGGACCCAGGCTTTCTTATCACCTAGACCAGATGTTGAGCAGATGGGGTTAAGAGAGCAGTATGCCTTAAACTCTGTTCGCAATCAAATATCACACACAAAAAATGGGTCAAACACTTTATTACATAGATCTTATAGAGTATTTTTAAATTGTCCAAATCAAGATAATTAATTTCTCTTCATTTAGATAAAATAAAATACTTTTGGCTGCTTAATAGTGTCTTTTAATTAGAACAATTTTTAAGGGAGAAAGGTATTTCTTATTACTTTTGTTTCCTTTAAAGGAGGGGACTCACATGTTAATGTGTTTATGGATTTTTAGATCTCTAAGTATCCTTGCCCTTCTAATTTCTTTAGCCCTAATTTCTTTAGACTAATTTCTTTAGTCTTTCCAAAGTGGATGTGCATCGAAATAGGTGAATGGAGCAAAAGACAATGAGAAAAGAGTTCTAGGGAGAATGTGTGGCCACAACTGAGAAATTTTGCTAGATTTCCCTCAAGGGTGAATACTTTATTTATGAATTGCTTGAATCCAAAATATAGACACACTGATGGATACCCGTATACTTGTTTCCTTTACTTAAACTCTCATTTTGGGTGCCTGGGTGGCTCAGTTGGTTAAGCGACTGCTTTCAGCTCAGGTCATGATCCCAGAGTCCTGGGATAGAGTCCCACATTGGGTTCCCTGCTCAGCGGGGAGTCTGCTTCTCCCTCTGACCCTCCCCCCTCTCATGCTTTCTCTCTGTCTCTTTTGAATAAATAAATAAAATCTTTAAAAAGAATAAACTCGGGCGCCTGGATGGCTCAGTGGGTTAAAGCCTCTGCTTTCGGCTCAGGTCATGATCTCAGGGTCCTGGGATCGAGGCCCGCATCGGGCTCCCTGCTCAGTGGGGAGCCTGCTTCCCCCCCACCCCCCGCGCCTGCCCCTCTGCCTCCTTGTGATCTCTCTCCCTCTGTGAAATAAATAAATAAAATCTTAAAAAAAATAAAATAAAAAGAATAAACTCTCGTTTATTTCTCAAAAGCTGTCGCTGCTATGTGGAACCCCAGAATCTAACAGGTGTCTTGGAATTCCTCCTCCTGGGGTTCTCAGATGATCCAGAACTGCAGCCTGTAATCTTGAGCCTGTTCCTGTCCATGTATCTGGTCACCATGCTGGGGAACCTACTGATCATCTTGGCCGTCAGCTCGGACTCCCGCCTTCACACCCCCATGTACTTGTTCCTTTCCGTCCTGTCCCTGGCTGACATCGGTTTCGCTTCTACCACGGTCCCAAAGGTGATTTTGGACATTAACATTCATAGCAGAGTCATCTCCCATGTGGGCTGCCTGATTCAGTTGTCTTTTTTATATCTTTTTGGATGTTTGGACAGTGTACTCTTAGCCGTGATGGCCTATGATCGGTTTGTAGCTATTTGTTATCCTCTACACTACCCAGTCATCATGAAGCCCCGCCTCTGTAGCCTGCTCATTCTGGTGTCTTTTTTGATCAGCCTTCTGGACTCTCAGCTCCACTGCCTCATGATGTCACAACTTACCTTTTGCATAAATGTGGAAATTCCTCATTTCTTCTGTGACCCTCCTCAGCTCCTCAAACTTTCCTGTAATGGTACTTCCACCAATAAAATATTCATGTATTTTATTGGTGCCATCTTTGGCGGTATTCCAGTCTCGGGGATCNCTTTCCTGTAATGGTACTTCCACCAATAAAATATTCATGTATTTTATTGGTGCCATCTTTGGTGGTATTCCAGTCTCGGGGATCCTCTCTCTTCTCTTATACACGGATTGTTTCCTCCATTCTGAGAGTCCCATCCACAGGTGGGAAGTACAAAGCCTTCTCCACATGTGGCTCTCACCTGTCAGTTGTTTGCTTATTTTATGGAACAGCTCTTGGGGTGTACCTCAGTTCGACTGTCTCAAGTTCTCCCAGGAAGGGTGCAGTGGCCTCAGTGATATATGCTGTGGTCATCCCCATGCTGAATCCCTTCACCTACAGCCTGAGGAACAGGGACATCAAGAGGGCTTTGCAGAGGCTCCTCAATGGAGCAGCCTAGTCTTAATATTTGGTCTTTTTTTTTTGTCTGTTGATTAGAAACTATTGCAAAACCAAATTAATCCCTTCATCTACAGCCTGAGGAACAGGGAGGACATTAAGGAGGGCACATAATGTAATGAGCACTGAGAATTATCAAGAGGGCTTTGCAGAGGTTCCTCAACAGAACAGCCTAGTCTTGGACTTTTTTTTTTGGTCTGTTGATTCGAAATGATTGCAAAACCAAACATATGGAATTGGCAAGCATACCTCTTTGGTCACATAATTTTGGCAGCTCATGGTTTCCATTCCTCCTGACTTGTCATATCTAAATATTGCTTATCTTGGCACATCTTTGATGGAATTGAGGGAATAATCTGGGACCCTATGTATGCCAAAATCACTGCACAATTGAATCTCATTAAGCCTGTAGAATCTTCTGTATTTGTAACCTATGACCCAGGTATCCTGTAGAAATTCAAACTCTCTTTTAAAATATATTCTCTGGAATACTACTCAGCCATCAAAAAATGAAATCTTGCCACTTACAACAATGTGGGTGGAACTAGAGGGTATTATGTTAAGCGAAATAAGTCAATCAGAGAAAGACAAATATCATATGATCTCACTGATATGTGGAATTTAAGAAACAAAGCAGAGGATCACAGAAGAGGGGAAAAAATAAAACAAGATGAAACCGGAGAGGAAGACAAACCATAAGAGATTCTTAATGATAGGAAACAAACTGAGGGTTGCTGGAGGGGAGGGTTTGGGGGATGGGGTAACTGGGTGATGGACATTAAGGAGGGCACATAATGTAATGAGCACTGAGAATTATATAAGCCTGATAACTCACTGACCTCTATCTCCGAAACCAATTATACAGCATATGTTAATTAATTGAATTTAAATAAAAAATAAAATATATTCTCACCCATTTTCACAGTCACGTTTATTTCCCATAAAATTTTAGCTTTGACCAAATCTGTTGATGCAGGTTGTATGAGAGAATGTGTGTCACTGGTCCTCAATCATGGCTTCAAGTTTGAAGCATCTGATACACTTTAGAAATCCTCATGCCTGAGTCCCACCACCACCAATTAAGATTTAACTGGACTGGAGAGTAAAAAGAACATGAACTTTTTTGTTTTGTTTTGTTTTTTAAAGATTTTATTTGTTTATTTGACAGATAGAGAGAGATCACAAGTAGGCAGAGAGTCAGGTAGAGAGAGAGGAGGAAGCAGGCTCCCCGCCGAGCAGGGAGCCCGATGCAGGGCTTGATCCCAGGACCCTGAGATCATGATCTGAGCTGAAGGCAGAGGCTTTAACCCACTGACCCACCCAGGTGCCCACATGAACGTTTTTTTAACAACACCCCAGGTCAATCTAATGTACAACTAAGGTGGACGACTATTGAATTTCGCCAGACCTTCCATTTAAAAATGACTTGCATGTATTGGGTCCTTTATTGTTCATGGTCAAACCCTGAACGTCTCAAAGTGATCAGAGATCAGACAGGAGGAGATATGAAAGAGGTTTTTTTTTTTTTAAGATTTTTAATTTATCTGACAGAGAGAGACACAGTGAGAGAGGGAACACAAGCAGGGGGAGTGGGAGAGGGAGAAGCAGGTTTTCCTCCAAGCAGGGAGTGGGATGCGGGGCTTGATCCCAGGACCCTGGGATCATGACCTGAGCCGAAGGCAGCGGCTTTAACCCACTGAGCCACCCAGGCGCCCCCGAAGCTATTGTTTTCTTCTCCAAACTTACCCTTCTATATTTGAAGTTTTGACACTGTGGCAGGGGCTGGGAATCTTTAAACCACTGCTCTGATTTTCCATCTGGTCTCTCTTTAATTTCTTCTAATAATGGTAATAAAGCTCACATGCACTAATGCCCAATCTTTTCCCCACGGCTCTTAGCCTGTGGTGTTGTCACTATATCCTGTAGCTATGGCTCTGTTACCGTATTTTTCCTTTTGTGCTGTTCACAAAGCATTTAATCATATCTATACTAAAATTATCTTCATTAAAATAATTAGTGTGGTTTCTCTTTTATTGATTGAACTCTGACTGATAAATCATAACAGAGGGAATAAATCTACATTGTGAGATGCAATGGGGAGATTGCAAAGTGAGCTCAGGATAAGAAGGTGACTGTAACGATATATCTTGGTCAAGGGCTTACAGTTGAGGTTTCAAGTAGTGGTGATATTGCCAGTGGCTGCGTGTTTCTAATTGTGTCTATAGATTAAGTCACCTAAATCATTATGGATAAATTGAACTCTTATCTTCATTTTCATTACTCAAGGAGAGCAAAGGACCATGTCCTCAGCAAAGGGGAGATCCTTCCTTTCACTAGTAACCACCTCATTAGGATTGCACTTTGTCACCATGTTTCCTTCTTTTCTATCATGATTAATCATCTTTGGGTCCTTCTGTCTTCTACACAGCCAGGAACCCACATACATATCAATCTTTCCTTTATAGATGCTACACATAGTTTCTGAGGTAGCAATCTGGGCTTTTTGAAATGGTGTCTAAACCTGGTTTAATTTGCTGGGTCTTTACCCTAAACCAAATAGCTTGCCGACTTCACTGACAATGAACCTGGTATTTGATGGGCTCCTCCTGCTCTAAAGTGACTTCAGTTTAATACTAGATTTTCCTCCTGTTCAAGAATTCTAAAACATCTCAACACTCACACTTCCTTCTCCAAGGTCATTTGGAGAAGGCCATTTGGTCATTTGGGCTCTCTAAAATTTTTCTCTGCCATTTATGTACACACACATAAACACAATTTCTTACACATGTATTTTAAGTGGTAAATATTGAAGTTTTCTTCATATCAGCTAATGAGAAATCAAGCTCTGAGTTTGTCTTCCAGTCAGCCTTGAGATGACTACATTCCTGGCCCACATTTTGAATGTAGAGATCTCTGAGAGCCCCTGAAGTATTTAAGCAAGCGATCAAATCACCAGACAAATATGTAAAAACAAACAGTTGTCTAATGTAATAACATACATCACTAAACAGAAAAATTAAAACCTGAGCTGTCTTTCAAAACAGCAAAAAAATATTCATCTCCAATGCATAAATTCCAAACCCCAAACCAGGACTATAGAAAGAAAACTAGAAAGTTATCCTTAGGAACATAAATTTTAACTGAGAAAATAGAAATTCTATAAGATTCTTGCTATAGAAGACCTAATTCTCTCTAAATTACATGATTAAGTCAATGGCTCTACAGTATAAAGGTCATACATTACTTTCAGTAGTTGAAAAAAAATGTGTCTGAATTTTACAACAAGTAACTTGGAAGTCAGAAACGAGGAGCAGAAGTCAGCTTCTTTCTGAGAAGAGGAGGAGTCTAGACACCACCCCCCACGCTGGTACATTCACTCTTTCAATTAATAATAGCAAGTCCTTAGAGATTGGGAGAACATGGACCAATCTGGCTAATTATGTGCCATGTGCTCTGAGCGCTCAAGGTCAAACAACCGTAAACAATCAGCCTGTACTTTCCAGCTGTTTAGCTGCCAGTCCCATTTCAGTGGGCTCCATACATGTGTCTCCCCCTCCCAGAGTCGTGTGCTCCAGGACACCCGTACCTGCACCTGTCTTCCTGCCAGTCCTGGAAACAGAGCCTCTGTCCTCATCCAGCTCCAGGTAGGGTAGAGGCAGCCAGATAGGCCTTCGTGGTCCTACGGCCCAGTGAGTAGCAAGTACAGTGGGAGTGACTGAATGCAGGAGGGACTGGGAGAGCTTGTTTCCTCCTCTTTGAGAGCACCGGGACGGCTGGGATAGCCAGACGGGAGGGGACCAAAATGGGAAGATTCAACTCAAAGCCCCATGAAGACCTAGTGTTGTTGGTTCTGGTGGGGACCCTAGAACTCTTATTTAGATTTCTATTTTTGTCTCATGCTAGTTCTATTTCTCTTGGGCATCTTCCCCATCAGAACAGGAAATAGGTCCTTTTTAACTGCCCCCCCCCAGTCCTCCAAATAATCATGAAGGCGATGGTGATGGTGATGATGGAAAGGATATCAGTAAACACAATGTTACAATCTTTTACCTTGGGACTCCAGGTGCCAGACACTGAGATAAATTTTCTACGTAGCTTGCAAACTTTTATCTGCATGACCACCCCCTGAAAGACAGCAACATGTATTATCATCATTTCAGAGTTAAAGATAGGAGCACAATATTTTTTTTCATTTCCAGATTTTATTTATTTATTTTTGTCTCCAACCCACCTTTGAAAAAAAAAGTTTTTATTTAGATTCCAGTTAGGAGAAGGAAGGGAAAAATGAAGAGGGGGTGGAATCAGAGGGGGATACGAATCAGGAGAGACTATGGACTCTGGGAAGCAAACTGAGGGTTTTGGGAGGGGGGAGATGGGTGAGCCTGGTGATGGGTATTAAGGAGGGCACGTATTGCATGGAGCACTGGGTGTTTATATGCAAACAATGAATCATGGAACACTACATCAAAAACTAATGATGTGGGCGCCTGGGTGGCTCAGTGGGTTAAAGCCTCTGCTTTCGGCTCAGGTCATGATCTCAGCGTCCTGGGATCGAGGCCCGCATCAGGCTCTCTGCTCAGCAGGGAGCCTGCTTCCTCCTCTCCCTGTCTCTCTGCCTGCCTCTCTGCCTACTTGTAATCTCTCTCTCTGTGTCAAATAAATAAATAAAATCTTTAAAAACAAAAACAAAAACAAAAACAAAAACTAATGATGTACTGTATGTTGACTAACATAACATAATAAAAAAAATAAATTCCAGTTAGTTAACATACAGTGTACTATTAATTTCAGCTGTACAATATGGTGATGCAACACTTCCATACATCATCCAGTGCTCATCAAGACAAGTGCCCTCCTTAATCCCTATCACCTATTTCACCCATTCCCCCCACCCACCTCCCCTCCAGTAACCATCAGTTTGTTTTCTATAGTTAAGAGTCTGTTTCCTGGTTTTCCTCTCTCTCTTTTTTCCCACCTCCTTTGCTAGTTTGCTTTGTTTCTTAAATTCCACATATGAGTGAAATCATATGGTATTTGTCTTTTTCTGACTGACTTATTTTGCTTAGTACGATACTCTCTAACTCCATCCATGTCATTGCAAATCTCATTCCTTTTAGGGATGAGTAGGATTCTATTATATACATACACCACATCTTCCTTACCTGTTCATCAGTTGATGGACCCTTGGGCTGTTTCCATAGTTTGGCTATTGTTGATAATGCTGCTATGAACATCAGAGTACATGTATCCCTTTGAATCAGTATTTTTTAAAAAGATTTTATTTATTTATTTGACACAGAGAGAGAGAGAGACAGCAAGAGAGGGAACACAAGCAGGGGGAGTGGGAGAGAGAGAGAAGCAGGCTTCCCGCTGAGCAGGGAGCCTGATGAGGGACTTGATCTCAGGACTCTGAGATCATGATCTGATCCGAAGGCAGATGCTTAATGATTGAGCCACCCAGGCGCCCCATGAATCAATATTTTTGAATCTTTTAAATACCTAGCAGTGCAGTTACTGGATCATAGGGTAGTTCTATTTTTAACTTTCTGAGAAACCTGCACACTGTTTTCCAGAGTGGCTACACCAGTTTGCATTTGCACCAGAAGAACGTGAGTGTTCCCCTTTCTCCACATCCTCACCAACTCTTGTTTCTTGCGTTGCTGATTTTAGCCATTCTGACAGCTGTGAAGTAATATCTCATTGTAGTTTCGATTTGCATTTCCCTGATAATGAGTACTGTTGAGCATCTTTTCATGTGTCTGTTGGCCATCTGTATGTCTTCTTTGGAAAAATGTCTATTCATGTCTTGTGCTCATATTTTTTTAAAGATTTTTTTTGATATGCATATTTTTTTATTTACTTGACACACAGAGGGAGAGATCACAAGAAGGCAGAGAGGCAGGCAGAGAGAGAGAGGAGGCAGCAGGCTCCCTGCTCAGCTGGGAGCCCGATGTGGGGCTCGATCCCAGGACCCTGAGATCATGACTTGAGCCAAATGCAGAGGCTTTAACCCACTGACCCACCCAGGTGCCCCTTCTGCTCATATTTTAATTGGATTATTTGTTTTGCAGCTGTTGAGTTTGATAAGTTCTTTATATATTTGGGATACTAACTTTATCAGATATGTCATTTGCAAATATCTTTCCCATTACATAGGTTGCCATTTAGTTTTATCAATTGCTTCCTTTGCTGTCCAGAAGCATTTTAAGTTTTGCCAGATCCTGGGGTAGACAGGGGATGAATTCAGGTTTGAATGCAGACAGTGAGACTGTTCACAGGCTACCTAGACAGTATTCTCTCCTGCCTATCCAATCCGCACCGCTCTTTCCCCTTACTCCAGGCAGAGACCCCCGCTCACTGTGCTCTTCCCATTTGGGAGTTCATGCTGGAAGACACCAGAGAGCAGTTAGTGTCACCTACTGCATCTACTATAGAAAAGATGGCTAAGATGAAGGTAGAGATCATAAAGAGTCAGCTCATGACAACTCAGGGCAGCTCTCTTTCTTGCCCCAGCTCTCCTATTTTGCTTCATACACCTCTTCCTCCCCCATTCCTATAATTTTGGCCCTCTTGAGCTCTAAGGGAGATATCGAGTCAGGATGTTAGATTCCATTCTTATTCAGGAAAGAAGAAACTGTTCCGCGATTATCTTAGCAATTTTGGAAAAGACCTCTGGACTTCTGCTTAAACTCTCCGAAGTGCAGGGAAACAGGGCAGACAAGCTCGGTTCATGGACCTCAGAGACCCACCATTTAATTTTGAATCTTATCTGCTCTACTTTTCATCTGTCTGACACTGGCCAAGTCCTTAATGTCTTTGAGCCCGTTTATACAACGGCGCTGAGCAAGAATTAAGACGAGCACTGAACACGTGACTAAATGTGATAGATACATATAGTGAGGATGAGGTGAATTCTAGGTATTATTGTCGTTGTTATTGTCATTACCAAGGCTAAGCACCATCTATCCAACGAAAATATCCTGGGATCAGAAGGTTCAATTTTCCCTAGATCCTGAGAGACCATTTTTTTTTTTGTCCTTATGCAGGTAGATACTGAGTGTTTGGAGGGAAACAACTGAATCGCAGTCATTTCTGATTTCCTAGAGCTTATACTTTGCTTGGCACAGTGTAGGCTCCAAGAGCAGCAGATCTCTGTTGAATATTGAATAGAGTATCCTTCTTTGGTTCTCAGAAACAGGGCATAGATGATGTGGCTTCCAGGCACTGGGTGCTTCTCTCCAGTGACCTTTCATAGACCTAGATGAAAAATAAAACAGTGCTTGTGCGTATCTATGCCACAGATTTTCTAAGGAACCTATCATTTTCCACTTAATAGAATCTACATTTAAAAATTACTGGAGATTGGGTGAACCTGGTAGTGGGTATTAAGGAGGGCATGTATTGCAGGGAGCACTGGGTGTGGTGCATAAACAATCAATCTTGGATCACTGAAAAAAATAAAATAAAGATGCTAAAAAAATTACTGGGGATTTCCCTAAAGATGAAAATTAAAAGAGAGGAAAAGAGAAAGGGAGGCAAATTTTATTGTATGAACTGAGACACATTTTAGGATTTCCATCCTCTCTTTTTCTTTTCTTTTTTTTTAAGAGAGGGAGAGGTGGTGGTGGGCACAGTTGATCCCACAACCCTGAGATCATAACCTGAGCCAAAATCGAGAGTTGGACGCTTAACCAATGGAGTCATCCAGGCACCCCCATTTCCACGCATTCTGGAATGAATTTCCTGGGACGTGAGAGGCTTCTACCTCTCCGATATATAATAAAGTAAAGGTCATTAAACCTTTCTTAGGATTGGGTTTCATCAATAAACCCACCATTCCAATAACAGTGCAAATTCTGATTTACAAACCACGGCTGAATATTTATCGGGTGCAAACCTCTTTTAGGTGCCTCACGCATCTTGAAATGGGTGATGTTCTGCCCATTTCTAGTTGGAGGGTAACAGCAGAGAGAGGTTGGGGTGTTGACATATACTCCATGCTTAGTCTGATTCCCATCCCAGGGCTCTGTGCACTGCACCAGTGTGGAATGATTGCTTTCTTTTCAAACATGCTTTAGTTCCAGATGAGCAAACAGAAACAGGACCAACAACGCCTTCTCTTGGGATTTCTTTTTAAAAGATTTTATTTATTTATTTGACACAGAGAGAGAGATTACAAGTAGGCAGAGAGGCAGGCAGAGAGACAGGGAGAGAGACAGGGAGAGGAGGAAGCAGGCTCCCTGCTGAGCAGAGAGCCCGATGCGGGCCTCGATCCCAGGACCCTGAGATCATGACCTGAGCCGAAAGCAGAGGCTTTAACCCACTGAGCCACCCAGGCGCCCTCTCTTGGGATTTTTTGAGTTCATCTGTGAATTAGGGAAATGGAATACATGGTTTACGGGGGCCTTTGCTACATGAATATTATAGATCACAAGAGTTTCTATGAATAGTAATGCATTTTGCAGCCTGTTTTGGAAATCTATGATATGAAAATATTATTCCCCTATCCAAGATGGGAATTTTCACGTGGATTTATCATGGAAAGACCATTGTGACACAGACTTCGGGGATCTTTCTGATTCTGTACCTTGATAATAAAAGCATGAAGTTGATTTTGTTTACACTTTCTATTAGGAAAATAAATGTAGATAATTAATAGTAAAATTGTACATATATTGATTTTTTTACATTTCTATCACCTTTTACACTTATATATTATAGAAATTTTCATTTGTGTAATACGGAGGTGGGCACAAGAATTTTATTAGGAATATTGTAATAAGGGGCCCCTGGGTGGCTCAGTCGGTTAAGTGTCCAGCTCTTGATTTTGGCTCAGGTTGCAATCTCAGGGTCCTGAGATGGAGCTCCACACTGGGCTCTGCGCTCAGTGTAAAGCCTGCTTAAGATTCTCTCTCTCCCTCTTCCTCTTCCCCTCCTCCTGCTTGTACTCTCTTTCTCTGTGTGTCTCTCAGAATAAATAAATAAAATCTTTAAAAAACAAAAAAACAATATTGTAATAAGAAATTAAGATAAAATAAAGTTCATTTTTCAGGTACTACTATGCCTCACTTGAAGTGCTTGAAATAGATGTGTATACTTCACAGACACTTAAAGCACATTATTGTGGTAAATGAGAACTTGGGAAACAATATGTGTATTATTATAGTATTAAGTAAGTTTTTAAGAACACTGTTTATGGATACATAAATCAATACTAATCTTGTGGAAACACTGAAAGGAAAAAAACATATCTACCACATTCATGACAGTGTTTGTCTTTGGGCAGCTGAAATGCAGGGGAAAGGATCATGCAGGGAAAGCAAGAAAACTCAATTTTTACTGGCAACAAACATGAGTTCTGAACCCAAATATAACTAAGTATTTCTATGTTTGTTTTTTTTTTGTTTTTTTTTTTTATTTATTTATTTTTTTAAAAGGTTTTATTTATTCATTTGACACACAGAGAGAGAGATTACAAGTAGGCAGAGAGGCAGGCAGAGAGAGAGGAGAGAGGAGGAAGCAGGCTCCCCGCTGAGCAGAGAGCCCGATGTGGGCCTCGATCCCAGGACCCTGGGATCATGACCTGAGCCGAAGGCAGCGGCTTTAACCCACTGAGCCACCCAGGCGCCCAGTATTTCTATGTTTGTATATTTATATGTTCCTTTAACATTCTTTGGCTCAGTGTCTTCACAGTGGGTATTTATAGAAACAGGTAAATAGCTCAGACACCAATAAGGAAAGTGTTCTAAGAAGACTTTACAATTGAGAAATGTTGCTGAAGGTAATGGGACGGATGCTGGACAGTGTGAATTGCTTGAATCAAAATATGCCCATTTAACTGGATATCTCTACACTTGTTTTGTATATTCAATACTCTCTTCTTTTTTGAGAGGTGTCCCACCTGCATGGAACCACGGAATCTAACAGCTGTCTCAGAGTTCCTTCTCCTGGGCCTCTCAGATGATCCAGAACTGCAGCCCATTCTCTTTGGGCTGTTCTTATCCATATACCTGGTCACCGTGCTTGGGAATCTCATCATCATCCTGGCCGTCTGCTCTGACTCCCACCTCCACACCCCCATGTACTTCTTCCTCGCCAACCTGTCCTTGGCTGACACTGGTTTCAGCACCACTACAATCCCCAAGATGCTGGTGAACCTTCAAACACACAGCAAATCTATCACCTACGCAGGCTGCCTAACTCAGGTGTCCTTTTTTTACCTGTTTGGGTGTTTGGACAATCTACTCCTGGCTGTGATGGCCTATGACAGGTTTGTGGCCATTTGTCACCCCCTGAACTATCCAGTCATCATGAACCCATGCCTCTGTGGCTTGTTGGTCCTGATGTCATTTTTCGGCAGCCTTTTGGAATCTCAGATTCATTATTTGATGGTGTCACAACTTACCTTCTGCACAAATGTGGAAATTCATCATTTCTTTTGTGATGCACCTCAACTTTTCCACCTTGCCTGCTCTTATACCTCCATAAACACCATACTAATATATTTTATTGGTGCCATTTTTGGTGGTGGTCCGCTCTCAGGGATCCTTTGTTCTTATACACGAATTGTTTCCTCCATTCTGAGAGTCCCATCCACAGGTGGGAAGTACAAAGCCTTTTCTACCTGTGGCTCTCACCTGTCGGTTGTTTGCTTGTTTTATGGAACAGGCCTTGGAGTGTACCTCAGTTCATCCATCTCCCCCTCCCCCAGGAAGGGTGCAGTGGCCTCGGTGATGTATACTGTGGTCACCCCTATGCTGAACCCCTTCATCTACAGCCTGAGGAACAGGGACATCAAGAGGGCACTGTGGGGGATGATCAGCAGAACAGTCTAACCTCAGCATCTGTCTTCATCATTCTGGGTTCAGAGAACTGGAAAATGCAGGAAATCAAATGTGAACAACAAGAAATTCTGAATGTGCAGCCACATGGTGTATGTACCTATATGGATCTCTGCTTTTTGCTTATACAACTATTACTGTTAGCATAGTTTTAATGGAATTGGGAGATTATTTTGGGCTCCCACTTAAATCATAGTCCTTGCAGGATTGTGCATGTGTCTTCATACCCCTCTCACTTTCTTTATGCGTCGCCCAGGACCCTTGGTCACGAGCAATCTTGTTTCTATCCTTGCAAAATAATCATGACTCTCTCTTTCTTGTTATTTTCCTTTTTTTAAGGTTTTATTTATTCATTTGAGAGAGAGAGAGAGAGAGAGAGAGAGAGCACAAGCTNTGGAATTGGGAGATTATTTTGGGCTCCCACTTAAATCATAGTCCTTGCAGGATTGTGCATGTGTCTTCATACCCCTCTCACTTTCTTTATGCGTCGCCCAGGACTCTTGGTCATGAGCAATCTTGTTTCTATCCTTGCAAAATAATCATAACTCTCTCTTTCTTGTTATTTTCCTTTTTTTAAGATTTTATTTATTCATTTGAGAGAGAGAGAGAGCACAAGCAGGGGTAGCGGCAGAGGGAGAAAGAAGCAGGCCTCCTGTTGAGCGGGGAGCCTGACATGGGGCTTGATCCCAGGGCCTGGAGACCATGACCTGAGCCAAAAGCAGAGTAACTATCTGAGCCACCCAGGTGCCCCCTCTTGTTATTTTATTATGATTCCCCCTCCGCCCCCACCACTTGTTAGGAGGATTTAAATCCNAGAGGGAGAAAGAAGCAGGCCTCCTGTTGAGCGGGGAGCCTGACATGGGGCTTGATCCCAGGACCTGGAGACCATGACCTGAGCCAAAAGCAGAGTAACTATCTGAGCCACCCAGGTGCCCCACCTTGTTATTTTATTATGTTCCCCCTCCGCCCCCACCACTTGTTAGGAGGATTTNAAATAAATAAAATCTTTAAAAAAAAAATCCTACCTTAAATGGCGGTGGAATTTTGATCAGGATGGCATTGAAAGTACAGATCGTTCTGGGCAGTATAGACATTTTCACAATGTTTATTCTTCTGATCCATGAACATGGAATGCTTTTCCATCTTTTTGTATCTTCTTCAATTTCTTTCATGAGTCTTCTATAGTTCCTCGAGTACACATCATTTACCTCTTTGGTTAGGTTTAGTCCAAGGTATCTTACGGTTCTTGGTGCTAGAGTAAATGGAATCGATTCTCTAATTTCCCTTTCGATATTTTCATTCCTAGTGTATAAGAAAGCATCTTATTTCTGTGGATTGATTTTGTATCCTGCCACATTACTGAATTGCTGTATGAGTTCTAGTAGTTTGGGGGTGGACCCTTCAATTACACAACTGAGTACTTACCCCAAAGATACAGATGTAGGGAAAAGAAAGGCCATATGTACCCAATGTTCATAACAGCAATGTCTGCAATCATCAAATGGTGGAAAGAGCTGAGATGCCCTTCAACAGACGAATGGATAAAGAAGATGTGGCCCATATATACAATGGAATATTACTCAGCCACCAGAAAGGATGAATACCCAACTTTTGTATCAACATGGACGGGTCTGGAGGAGATTTTGCTGAGTGAAATAAGTCAAACTGAGAAAGTCAATTATCATATGGTTTCACTTACTTGTGGAACATAAG
>LNAC01000140.1:300582-330439 GCA_002007465.1 Ailurus styani | reverse complement strand
TCGGGCTTCCTGCTCAGCAGGGAGCCTGCTTCCTCCTCTCTCTGCCTGACTCTCTGCCTACTTGTGATCTCTCTCTGTCAAATAAATGAATAAAATCTTTAAAAAAATTAAAAAAAAGAAAGGAAAAGTGAATTGGGGTAAATCAGAAGGGGAGATAAACCATGAGAGACTGTGGACTGTGAGAAACAAGCTGAGGGTTATGGAAGGGAGGTGGGGGATGGGTGAGCCTGGTGGTGGGTATTAAGGAGGGCATGTATTGTATGGAGCACTGGGTGTGATGCATAAACAATGAATCTTGGATCACTGAAAAAATAAAATAAAATAAATCCTACCTTAAAGCCAAAACACCTAATACATTTTTGTGCTTTAATGATCTTGGTCAGATTTTTTTTTAAGTAGGGTTCACATCCAGTGTGGAGCCCAACATGGGGTTTGAACCCACAATCCTGAGATCAAGACCCAAGCTGAGATAAAGAGTCAGACTCTCAACTGACTGAGCTACCCCAGCACCCCATCTGGATCAGATTTTTGAGCGAGTAGGATAACTATTTAATTTCCTTTTGAAACTGAAATGGGATACTATTAACATTGAGTTTGCATAAACAGTTATCACACTTCCTAGGACTTCCCTAGGAAAACTGGGATATATAATTACCAAATGGGAAAGAAACTACCAGAACAGAAGTGATCCCAATTTTCCTGATGATTGTCCTTCCTATTCCATCTAATTTATCCCCAATCATATTACATAACTAGATACAAAGGGACAAATACTGTATACTTCCACTTATATAAGATGCCTACAGTAGTTAAATTCACAGAGACAGAGAGTAGAATGGTGGGAGCCAGGAGCTGGGGGAGGGAGAGAGGTGATTAGTGTTTAATGGGACAGAGTTTCAGTTTGGGAAGGTAGAAAAGCCCTAGAGATGGGTGATAGTGATGGTTGTGAATGTACTTAATACCACTGATCTATACACTTAAACATGGTAAAGGTGGTAGGGTGCCTGGGTGGCTCAGTGGGTTAAAGCCTCTGCTTTCGGCTCAGGTCATGATCTCAGCATCCTGGGATCGAGGCCCACATCGGGCTCTCTGCTCAGCGGGGAGCCTGCTTCCTCCTCTCCTTGTCTCTCTGCCTACTTGTAATCTCTCTCTCTGTGTCAAATAAATAAATAAAATCTTTAAAAAAATGGTAAAGGTANCTACTTGTAATCTCTCTCTCTGTGTCAAATAAATAAATAAAATCTTTAAAAAAAATGGTAAAGGTAGTAAATTTTTGTTATTTTTCCACAATTAAAAAAAAATCTCCTGTCAAGAACAAGGGACATGTTACTTCAAATTATTGGGCATTTCTCAATCCTCGGCAATCAACCCTTATAAGGATCTGCCTCAGCAAGGTCATGCCTCCTTTCTGGGGCAAACCATATCCAATAACTGTTTGATCTGTGTGTGTAAACATTTGTATCCTCTGCCTTCATTCCAGCCAACTCTAAGAGATCATCTTAGCTCCATAGCTCCCTGCTGGTTTTTGGAAGTCTTTAATGGACTTCAGCTTGGCTTGACTTTTTCCAGTGTTCTTCCTTGCTGCAAAGAATTTGCTAGACCATAAGATTGCCCTCACCTCTGACCCCAGCCACAAGTTCGGGGGTCCCTCCGTCCACTCTCACATCAGAGTAGTTGAATACAAATTTGGGAACTTTTTCACATTCGATAATTTGCTAGAATGATTCAAACTGAGAGGACTGCCTCAGATTTGATAATGCACTAGAATAACTCATAAAACTCAAGAAGCAGTGTACTAGGATTGCAGTTTTATTATAGCAAAAAGGTACACATTAGATTCAGCTAAAGGGAGATACACATAATGCAAGGTCTGGAACGTCCCCTATGTGAAGCTTCTTGTTGTCCTCTTTCCTTGGAGTCCAGACCCATTACCTTTTCGTGGAACAACATATGTGACAATACTCAAAGACTGTTACCAATCAGGTAGTTCACCTGAGCTCCAGTGTCCAGAATTTTTATTGAGGCTTTGTTATATAGGTATGATTAGTTGAATTATGGCCTATATGGTTGTACTCAATTTCCAGCCTCCCTCCTGACGATGGGCTGGTATCTCTTTCCCCAAAGCTCTAGCCCTTTCATCACATCATCACATGGCTGGTCTCTTTGGCATGGCCAACCCCCATCCTGAGTCATTTCATTAGCATAAACTATCAGGTGTGGTCTATGAGGCCCTCCATGAGTAATCAATCACTCCAGATCACTGGTAATTTCACGTGTTTAAAAGTTACCTCCTGGGAGCTGGGACAAAGGCCATATCTCTTCAGATGAGGCCAAATTCCTTACTACACATCTGCCCTTCCCCAGGTGTTGATTCCAGGAACACTGCCTGGTAAACATCCTGTGTGCTAATCCTTGTCCAAGAGTCTGCTTCACAAGGAACTCAATGTGGGACACCTTGTTACTAATAACATTTATTTGAGAAAATTTAAAGACAGTTCCAAGATAGTTGAAATGGTCCACAGTATTCTTTGAATTACAGACCCAACACTGAGCTCAGGAATGGGAAAATTCAAGGAAAAGAGAAGAGGAATGGGAGCATTCATTCCCTCAATGCCTCCCTGGGGGCAGCAGGGAGGTTCCCACTGAAAAGCTTAAGGAATCTGGAAACCCAAACTCAGAGATGTTTGGAAATGCACTCAATAAACATATGGAGAAAAGTTCAACCTTACTAATAACCAAATAAACAATTTATCCACCAGTGTATATATTCTGTTTGGACATATAATATGATCAGAGAAACTGAGACCCTGGGTTTATGCTTTATGAGGGCAAAGATTTTTGTCTGTTGTTTTTTCCCCCCCTTCACTGCTGTGTTCTGGACACCTACTATAACCTGGCACACCAAAGGTGCTTAGTAAATAGGAACTAGCAATGGTTATTGATAAAATGCACTATTTTAGTGGATGGGTTGTGGATAAAACGCACTATTTCACAATCCTGATGCAACTATTCTGAACTGGAACTTAAAGTGGTTGGTGGATTGGAAATCCAAGCTGAGGTGCAGTAATAGGAAAATAAAAAGAGGGGATGTGGGGGGTAGGACTCAGGAAAACAGAGCAGTCCACATGAAGAGGTTACAGTACATCAGAAAAAGTGAGTACTTGCAAGGCAATTCTGAGCAAAGTCACTTATGAAGGATGGGTGAGAAGTAAAACTCAATGTGATTAAGAAGCAGGATTTCTTTAGCCAGCTGCTGCTATTTCTGTCAGTTCAAAAACCCAGGACTAGCATTCCTAACACTGTAGGGTTGTTCTCCCCAAAACTTTTTGTAGAGCCCTCTTGATGTCCCTGTTCCGTAGGCTGTAGATGAAGGGGTTCAGCATTGGGGTGACCACGGTGTACATCACTGAGGCAATCATGCCCCTCCAGGAAGATGCATCAGAACTGAGATACACACCAAGCCCTGTTCCATAGAATAAAGAAACCGTAGATAGGTGAGATGCACAGGTAGAAAATGCCTTATACTTCCCATTAGCTGATGGGATTCTCAGGATTGAGGAGGCGATTCGGGTATACGAGAAAAGGATCCCAGAGAAGGGAATGATGCCAAGAAGGCTAGTGACCATATATAGCAGGATATGATTGACCAATGTGTCTGAGCAGGCAAGCGTGAGGGCCTTAGCAAGTTCACAGTAAAAGTGTGGAATTACCCAGTTGGTGCAGAAGGAAAGCCGTAACATCAACAGACTCTGGATCAGGGAGTATGACAAGCTGATGAACCAGGACATGAGAACCAGGAGGCCACAGAGCTGTGGGTTCATGACGGCTGGGTAGTGCAAGGGATGGCAGATGGCCACAAACCGGTCATAGGCCATCACAGTCAGGAGAAAAGTGTCCATACCTCCAAAAACCATAAAAAAATATATCTGGGTGATGCAGCCTGCATAGGTGATGGATTTGCTCTGTGTTTCGATGTTTATCAGCATCTTAGGGACTGTGGTGGAGATGAAACTGATGTCAGCCAAGGACAAGTTGGAGAGGAAGAAGTACATAGGGGTGTGGAGGTGGGAGTCAGAGCTGACGGCCAGGATGATGAGCAAGTTCCCAAGCATGGTGACCAGGTACATGGACAAGAACAAACCGAAGAGAAGGGGTTGAGGCACCGAGTCTTGGGAGAATCCCAGGAGCAAAAATTCTGAAGCAGTTGTTTGATTTCTTGGTTCCATGTTGCCAACTCATCAGCTAGATGATTGAAGCAGGGAATGAACATGAAATAGGCACTGGATAGGCTCTGGAGTCCCTCTACTATTTTTATTTCTTAAAGTAAAGTACTGAGCATAATAGCCTTAACATTACAAAATTTAGGAATCCTACATTCTGTTATTCATTACACGCAACATTGAATAATGTTGACAAATCCCTGTCCATTGACCTCTGGGACACTCATTTATCCTGTTTATTCAGAATCATCAAATCTAAAAAGTTAAGAACCACTTTGGACCTTAGCAATAAAATGGTCCAAACTCACTCTAACACAAACTCATTCTAACACCAGAACATGAGGTCCGGTGAATCTCAGTAACTTAATCTGGATTATCTAACTTGTCTGGAACCCAAAAAAGGGTCAGAGAACTATGTCTCAGAGGTGAGGAAATTTGAGAGTCTCTGGATAGACTATTTCAGGATAAGTAGAATGTAGGTTTACTCTTCAAGAAAAAAGAAAGGAAGAAAAAGAAAATGTTTTCACCAAATAATAAACCACATGAACAAATTCTTAATGTTTAGTGTACCAGGAGCCATCAACATCCTGCAGGGCCAGGGTCAGATGCTTCCTGGACATTTGTCACTTGACAAAATAGCCTTCATTTGTGAAGTTCAGTATTGGCAAAAATGTCTAATGAAAATGTAGATATCAAGGTTTCAACGATTTCAGTACCATAAGATAAAATACTACAACAGTCACAAGCGGAATTTTGAGTCATATCCGCAATGGTGCTCATTAAATACTAGGGAAATCGGGGCGCCTGGGTGGCTCAGTGGGTTAAAGCCTCTGCCTTCGGCTCAGGTCATGATCTCAGGGTCCTGGGATCAAGCCCCACATCGGGTTCCCTGCTCAGCGGGGAGCCTGCTTCCTCTTCTCTCTCTGCCTGCCTCTCTGTCTACTTGTGATCCCTCTCTCTCTCTGTCAAATAAATAAATAAATAAAATCTTAAAAAAAAATAAAATAAATACTAGGAGAAGGGATGCCTGGGTGGCTCATTCAGTTAAGCATCTGCCTTCGGCTTAAGTCATGATCCCAGGGTCCTGGGACTGAGTCCCACATCTGGCTCCTTGCTCAGCGGGGAACCTACTTCTCCCTCTCCCTCTGCCTGCAACTCCCCCTGCTTGTGCTCTCGCTCTCTCTGTCAAATAAATAAATAAATAAATACATAAAGTCTTAAGGAAAAGTTTTCTACAAGAAAAACTTTTTTTGTAGCTGTGTAGTGGCAGATGTTAACTGGACTTATTGTGGTAATATGTTGAATATTATATGTGCAATGTATATGTATGCCATATATATATAATTTTATTTACTTATTTGGCAGAGAGATTGAGAGAGAGAGACTGAGCACTGGCAGGGGAGCAACAGAGGGAGAGGGAGAAGCAGATTCCCCATCAAGAAGCAGGGAGCCTGATGTGGGTCTTGATCCCAGGACCCTCGGGATCATGACCTGAGCCAAAGGCAGACAACTGGGCCACTCAGGCACCTCTATATGTGCAATATATTGAATCATTATGTGTAACACCTGAAACTAATATCATGTTACATGCCAATTTTATCTCAAAAAAAGAAAACTCACAAAAAACCCAAAGCAGATAGTGTCTCTGGAATGATAAAAATGATCACATCAGAGGCAAATTGTTTAACTATGAATGAACATCTTTGTTCTGACCCTTGGTGGGGTGAACAGTTTGCAATCATCTCTGCTGACATCTGGTGAGAGCTCTTCTAAGCAAATGGTCATGACTCATTTTTAAAGTATGGGAGTTTGTAAAAGATTCCCTTGGCTTCCAATAAGTGTGGCTTACTTTCTTGGCATTCCGATCCGTTTTGTTGAGCAGTATATCAGAGAGTGCACAGGAAATGCCCACAATTCTGGGTATTTCCTGGAGTATGCTGTGTGTGTTAACATCATCAGCTGGATTAGAATCGAGGAAAACAATTTCATTTCCTATAGGGGCTGGATTGTGATTCAAATGGGTCATGAAATGAGGAATAGCATTCATCTTAAGAAAGATTTTTCCACATATTAGAAACATTTTATCTTAGGGCCAGAGGTTAGAAATTAGAGGTGGAGGTTACAACCATCTGTCATTTGTACTTTCCCCTTTATTCATGTACCAAATACATGTTTGTTTTCTGTTTCTATTCTGTTTCTAGTGTCTAGTGCAAGAAGGGCTTCTTTGGGACAGGCTAAGTGTTAGCTGTTGGGGATAAAAAGGTTAATGCTGTGGTTTTGTCCTGAGGAACCCCGCCTTCCAAGGCTAGTAATGGAGGCAGAAACCTGCCATTGTAATACAGTGAATTAAATGCTAAGGTAAGGGCAGTCTGCAAAGTGAAGTACAGAAAGGGGCCCCAAATTCAGTGCGAAGTGATGGAGTGAGGAGGGCATTCCTGGAAGAAGAGATTCCTGGGCAAGGGGTTGTCTAGGTTGATGATTGAGTATGGGCTTTTCTGGCACAGAAGGCAACAAGAGAAAAGGTCCATAGCAAAAAGCAGCACGGGACAAAGTGCTCTTAGCAACTTGTTGAAGCACAAAGTGGAACACGGAAAGAGTGAAGAATGAGATTGGAGAGATGAACAGGGGGCACATCTCTGGAAACCTTGAAAAAAATAATGGATGAAGAAGAGGGGCTACATAGGGACTGTGAGAAAGGAGTAACATGATCCATATCACGATTTTCCCTAGTGCCTGGAGTTAAAGATAGATTTAAGGCAGGAAAAACTAGGGTCAAAGGAAATGGGGTTGGGAATCATCACATCATTAATGTTGAAGGGCCAAAGCCACGTGTTTTAGGAAGAGGAACAAAGGCCAGAAGAGATGAATAAATTGGTCCAGTGTCCCGTTAATGATTCCATGTCCCTACCTAAGGACGAGACCTGACACCCTAGTGCAATCACAGGAAGTATGAAATAGGTACGTGTGAGTTTCAGTGTCTCCCGGGATGCTCCCAGAGCTAAAGGGTAGAATGTCAAGAGAGGACTGGACGTTGGACCTTCCTGTGCGCTTCCCTTTCCCCCCTTATCCGCCTTGTGTCTTTATATACTATAGCCCTGGATACAGGGAACACAGACTCTTCACTCTTAAAAATCTCTAAAAGAACCACAGATAAGGGTGAAGAGGAAGCAGGACAGGTCCTTTTGAAGAAACAGGAGATGTTCCCTAACAAATGAAGGTGGCAAAGAAGGATTCAGAAAGGATTTGTCTAGGCTGAGTGAAGGTGGAGGCTCTGGAGTTTTGGGGCCAGGTAGGAGAAAACAAACCAATACTTCATGGTGAAAGTCCTACATATTTATCAGTATCAGTGTATCCATTTGTACACCTACAGCCGGTAACAGGGTCACTACACAGTGTGGTTCTGGAAAGTGTTAGGGTATCCAAGAATGGGTGTTTACCCTCTCCCTCCTCATCCCTATAATCTCCATCAACCAACCATCCAAATAACATGCAACTGAAGTAAAAGCTCACTCACAAGAGCAACTCTGAACAAGTAGTGTAGCCATTCACCCTACCAAGAAATTGACAGCTAGAGCTCCTTCTGCATAGACATCATACAGTGTCCCCGCCACATGCTTAACAGTAGTCAATGTCCTTTCTACCCAACCACCTCTTTTCCCTATTTCCCACAACACTTACTAGGCTATGCATGCTTGGCAAGGTAGGCTCACCACAGGGGCCAACTCCCCTGAATCTTGTTCTCTCATGGAGGGTGGGTAGTGAAGAAAGATTTGTTTCCCAAAAGAGAAGAGATGCAGATCCAGTCATGTAATATGGGGCCTGACCAATTTCTCCTAGAGAAGGCATGTGTGTCTTGAAAGTGGTGCATGGTGGCCTTGGTGACTATAAGTCAATGTGTCACAGGTTTTGTGGCTCTGGGGACTAAATCCCCTCTGAAGCTTGTTAGACAAATTGATCAATGGATTTTCCATTCCCTGATCAGTTGGACTCCTCAAAGGCAAAGACCACACAGGAGAAAGTGTCTCTGACCTGCCAATTCCTATTCCCTGGGAGAGTAACAGTGGGGCCTGCTGTGACTCTTCTCTCCTGGGTCCTTTTTCTCTTGGAAGAATCTCTTCAGTCTTTCTTAGATCTCTTCTTGGGGACAACTGACTCGTAGAATTCACAGTAAGCAGATGGCTGTGTGGTGAAGCTAGAGTAATGGTTCTCAAACTTTAGCCTGCACCAAGATGAGCTTGAGTACTTGTTGAAACAGATTTCTGAATTTGATCTACAGGTTTCTGTCTCAGTAGGTCTGGGTTTGGGTCTGATAATTTGGATTTTTCACAAGTTTTCTAAATTTTGCTGGTCTCTAGGACAATCTTCTGGGAACAGTTCCCTAGGGCAATGTTTCAAAATGTAAGCTTTATCAAAAGTATCATCTGGGGCTATTATTAATGTATAGCTTCCCACCTTACTCCAGCCTTACCCAGTCAATATCTCCAGGGAAAGAGGCTGAAAATCTACTATGAAAAAAGATTAAGACAATTTTACTTTATTTTATTTTTGTTTATATTTTTATTGTGGACATATATTATATATGTAATATATATATTATTGTGGACATACATACACATACGTGTAATATATATAGCAAAATTTACCATTTTAAGCATTTTTATTTTTATTTTATTTTTTTTTTAAAGATTTTATTTATTTATTTGACAGAGAGATCACGAGCAGGCAGAGAGGCAGGCAGAGAGAGAGGAGGAAGCAGGCTCCTTGCAGAGCAGAGAGCCCGATGCGGGCCTCGATCCCAGGAACCTGGGATCATGACCTGAGCCGAAGGCAGAGGCTTTAACCCACTGAGCCACCTAGGCGCCCTGCATTTTTATTTTTTTTTAATTTTTATTTATATATTTATTTATTTGATAGAGAGAGAGATTACAAGCAGGCAGAGAGAAAGAAGCAGGCTCCCTGCCAAGCAGAGAGCCTGATGCGGGCCTCGATCCCAGGACCCTGAGATCATGACCTGAGCCGAAGGCAAAGGCATTGACCCACTGAGCCACCCAGTGCCCTAAGCATTTTTAAATGTACAATTCTGTAGCATTAAGAACATTCAGAATATTATACAATCATCACACCATCTATTCCCAGAACTTTATCATCATCCCAAATAGAAACTCTGTCCCCATTAAACATGAATTCCCCTTCCCCCTACCCTCCCCCGCCCAGCCCTTGGAAACCTCTATTCTATTTTCTGTCTCTATGACTTTGTTTATTCTAGGGACCTCATATAAGTGGAATCACTCAGAACTTATCTTTTTGTGTCTGGCTTATCTCACTTAGCATAATGTTTTTACGATTCAACCATGCTGCAACATATATCAGAATTTCAGTCCTTTTAAGACTGAATAATATTTCATTGTATGTGTATATCCCGTTCCATTTATCCATTCATCTGTTTTCATCTTTCGGCTATTGTGATTAATGCTGGTATGAATATGGGCAAGGATCTATTTGACTTTCTGCCTTCAGTTTTCAAGGGTACATACCTAGACTTGGAACTGATGGATGTTGAGAATCTACTTTAAAAAACATGCCAAATAATCAGACATTTGAGGAAACACTTCCCCAAGACATTGAACAACAAATCCTGGAAAGTCTCAGTGACCTCTATTTTGCACTTTGGCAGTCCTTGGGAAAAATACTGAAGAGGCAAAGAGGGTGTCAGATAAGTGGATCTGGAAGATTTTGGTAGGGGCTTTGACTCTAGATATGTCATTAATTAATCAGTCAAATCTTTTTTTTTTTAAAGATTTTATTTATTTATTTCACAGAGGGAGAGAGATCACAAGGAGGCAGAGAGGCAGGCAGAGAGAGAGAGGGGGAAGCAGGCTCCCCGCTGAGCAGGGAGCCCGATGTGGGCCTCGATCCCAGGACCCTGAGATCATGACCTGAGCCGAAGGCAGAGGCATTAACCCACTGAGCCACCCAGGCGCCCTAATCAGTCAAATCTTTACTAAATGACTTAGGTCAAGCACCGTGTAAGATCCCAGAGTTAAATGGTAAATGAGTCACCATCATAAGAAAAAGTCACTGGCTAATGCCTTGAGAGAGGGTCAGATGAGTTTTTCAAAGAACAATTTGGGTCGAAGTAGCAAATCCTCTAAAAGATGTTAGATAGACTTTTTTTAAAAATTAAATCACATTAAAATTCTAAAATTGAGAAAAAAATGGAAGGCTTTGAAACAACAAAGGATGTCGAAGAGATATTTGCACTTCCATGTTCATTGTAGCATTATTCACAGTAGCCAAGATATGGAAACAACCCAAGTGCCTGTCAAAAGATGAATGAATAAAGAAGATGTGATATACACACACACACATATATATGCATATACAGATAATATATGCATATATATGCATATACAGGTAATGAAATATTATTCATCCATGAGAAATAAAGACATCTAGTAATATGCAACAATGTGGATGGACCTAGAGGTGTATTGTTGAGCGAAATAAGTCAATTAGAGAAAGACAAATACCATTTGATATCACTCATTTGTGAAGTTTAAGAAACAAAACAAATGAACAAACAAAGAAAAAAAGAGACAAACAAAAAAACACTATTNATAAAGAAGATGTGATATACACACACACACATATATATGCATATACAGATAATATATGCATATATATGCATATACAGGTAATGAAATATTATTCATCCATGAGAAATAAAGACATCTAGTAATATGCAACAATGTGGATGGACCTAGAGGTGTATTGTTGAGCGAAATAAGTCAATTAGAGAAAGACAAATACCATTTGATATCACTCATTTGTGAAGTTTAAGAAACAAAACAAATGAACAAAGAAAAAAAGAGACAAACAAAAAAACACTATTTTTTATTTTATTTTATTAAGATTTTATTTATTCATTTGACACACAGAGAGAGATTACAAGTAGGCAGAGAGGCAGGCAGAGAGAGAGTAGAGGGGAGGAAGCAGGCTCCCTGCTGAGCAGAGAGCCCGATGTGGGACTCGATCCCAGGACCCTGGGATCATGACCTGAGCCAAAGGCAGAGGCTTTAACCCACTGAGCCACCCAGGCGCCCGAAAACAGACTCTTTAATACAGAGAACAAATTGGTGTTTGCCAGAGGGGAGGTGGGTAAGGGGATGGGTGAAATAGATACAGGGGATTAAAAGTACACTTATCTTGCTTAGTTTTTGTTTTTGTTTTTGTTTGGCATTGTCTCTATTTTTTTACCCTTTTATTTTTAATTCCAGTGTTATATTAGTTTCAGATGTACAATATAATGATTCAACAGTTAAGAGTATACTTCATGGGGCACCTGGGGGGCTCAGTCATTAAGCGTCCGCCTTCAGCTCAGGTCATGATCCCAGGGTCTTGGGATTGAGCCCTTCATGGGGCTCCCTGCTCAGCGGGGAGCCTGCTTCTCCCCCTCTCACTCCGCCTGCTTGTGTTCCCTCTCTCGCTGTGTCTCTTTCTGTCAAATAAATGAATAAAATCTTTAAAAAAAGTATACTTCACAAGCACTGAGAAATGTATAGAATTGTTGCATCATTCTAGTGTACCCCGGAAACTAATATAACACATGTGTTGATTACATTTGAATCTTTGAACTCTAAAAATAAAAAAAATTTAGAACCGAACTCATAAAAACAGAGGAAAAAATGGTGGTTAGCAGGGGCTAGGTGGTGAAGGGATAGGACAGATGTTGTATAAGTTTGTGTATAAACTTTTAAAGAGTAGCAAATAAGTCCTAAAGACCTAATACACAGTATAGTGAATATAGACAACAATCCTGTTTTATAATCATCAAACTTGCTAAGAGATTAGAACTTAATTATTCCAACCACTAAACAGAAAGGATAATTATGTAATATGATAGAGGTGCTAGTTATTGCTACATTGGCATCATATTTAAAATTTTTAAGTATTGCGCGCCTGGGTGGCTCAGTGGGTTAAAGCCTCTGCCTTGGGCTCAGGTCATGATCTCAGGGTCCTGGGATCGAGGCCCAAATCGGGCTCTCTGCTCAGCAGGGAGCCTGCTTCCTCCTCTCTCTCTGCCTGCCTCTCTGCCTCCTTGTGATCTCTCTCTGTCAAATAAATAAATAATAATCTTTATAAAATTTTTTAAGTATTAAAAATATATATGAATGTATCAAATATATATAATATATAATATATATTATACATGAATGTATCAAATTAGCCTGAATTGGGCAGCATCCAAGGAGCTCTAAGACACTGTACAAAATGAAAGACTTTTATAGGCAGGAGGGAGTAGGAACAAGGCAGCTTATACTAGGCAAAATCTCGGGTTAGTTATCGCAAGGTTACTTTCCCTGTAGGGGATGGTAGGGGTCCCACCAGGCGGGTCACCTAACTAGTGCAGATGAGGGGATTTTGATCATCTATTTTAAAATTTCATTTCTGGGACAGCTGATTAATTAAATCTATGTTTGGTTACGGAAGGCTTGGCATAAGTGACTTCATTTTGGGCCCGTTGTCTTATTTTTTAATGGGTGAGCCTGGTGGTGGGTATTAAGGAGGGCATGAATGCATGGAGGGCTGGGTGTGGTGCATCAACAATGAATCTTGGAACACAGGAAAAATAAAATAAATAAAAACAAAATTAAACAAAACCCAATATCAAAACAAAAAGTAAAAGTTGAAATACAGTGGAATCATTTATGTCACAGTGTTTTCAAATGGACCTGGGAGACCTTTAAGGAGATGGGTCTTATGTTCCTCCTTGAAGGTAGAACCATGACCTGGCGATGATCCCAAGGTCCTGGGATCGAGTCCCACATGGGGCTCACTGCTTGGCGGAGTGCCTGCTTCTCCCTCTCCCTCTGCCTGCTGTTCTGCCTACCTGTGCTCTCTCTCTCTCTCTCTGTCAAATAAATAAGTAAAATCTTAAAAAAAAAAAAAAAAGAACCATGACCTGGCGAATTGTAAAAATTCTGAAGATTCTGCCTGAACACCTGTGACTTATAGTAATACCCTTTTGCTTAGTGATAGCTTTAGCCAAGATTAGCTTTCTGCCACCAACACCTATCAAAATTCTTTGTAAACAGCAAGCATTCTCTTTTTGCTTTAAAAAGCCCTGACTTTTTCTTGGTGGTAGCACACTATTTGGGTTGCTACTAAAATCTGTGTACCTCAGAGTCCACAGTCTCTCATGGTTTGTCTCCCCTTCTGATTTACCCCAATTCACTCTTCCTTTCCTTCTCCTAGAGTCCTCCATTTTATTCCTTATGTTCCACAAGTAAGTGAAACCATATGTGGACTCTGAGAAACAAACTGAGGGTTATGGAGGGGAGAGTGGAGGGAGGATGGGTGAGCCTGGTGGTGGGTATTAAGGAGGGCACGGATTGCATGGAGCACTGGGTGTGGTGCATAAACAATGAATCTTGGATCACTGAAAAAATTAAATTAAAAAAATAAAATAATTTTTAAAAATCTGTGTACCCAAATTGTGATTCTTTGATTCCAAATACATACTTTTGCTTAATTATTGCCTCCTGGAAATTTTCAGTTGACAAAAAAGGCAGCAATTCAATAGGAAGAAAATGTACTTGATCATTTTTAATAGCCATTGTTGTAAGTGGCGGTGTGTGCATGGTCAGGAGGGAGGGGATGGAGGCTCTGGAACTAGAAAAATAAGGATTTATCTTTAAAATGATAAATCATAATGACTTTTATTTTTAGTTATTTATTTTTTTTTTTAAGATTTTTTTTTTTTAATTTATTTGACACAGAGAGAGAGTTCACAAGTAGGCAGAGAGGCAGGCAGAGAGAGAGGAGGAAGCAAGCTCCCTGCTGAGCAGAGAGCCAGATTCGGGCCTCGATCCTAGGACCCTGAGATCATGACCTGAGTCCAAGGCAGAGTCTTTAACCCACTGAGCCACCCAGGCGCCCATAAATCATAATGATTTTTAAATTAAACAAATGGTCAACTGAACATGGGTGCATCAAGAAATGACTAACAACAACAAAAAAAGAAATGACTAATGAACATGCAAGGGTTGCTCCTATGAACCATGAGCTTTTACTAGCATTCTGGTAATTCAAACAAATGCATAAGATGAAAAAAGAGAAGGGACACAAGCATCGTAAAGCAAAAGACAGATGTATCATTGTTCGTAGATAAGATTTTGGAGATGAGAGCCCTCAGACCTCTTAAGATTCAGCCCCATGTGCATTGGTCATCAACAAATCCCCTCAGGTCATGTTTTCATTTTAGCATAAGGTTCACCTGGGTGGCTTGTTAAATGCAAATGGCTGGGCCAGACCCTGGAGTTTCTGATTTAGTAGATCTGGGGTGAAGGTCAAGAATTTGCATGACTAACAAGCCCCCAGGAGATGCAGATACTGCTGATCTGGACACACTTTGAAAAACACAGCTCTTGTCTGTGTCCCTAATGCTCTGGTCTAATAAAAGTTTTTCTGCATTGTTTACATCTCCTCCACCCGACCGCACCCGGAGCCTTTACTAGGCTACGCTGTTTCAGATGGCGTCAGGGAAACCCCTGGTTGCCCTGGCTCTTTCTCCTACAGAGACCTTCCCCCAGTAATTTCGAGGAGATAACCTCAGCAGGGAGTTCGCCACCCATGTCTCTGGGAGGCCCAACAGGATCTGCCTTGGGTACACCAGGAGCTTATTCAAAGTTTCCAGGAACTTGGAGGCTGAATTCTCAGAGCACCTCATTAAATAAATTATTCTATTGTCATGGTACTTTTTAAACAATGAAGATCAAAAGAATAATAGAAATGAAACTTTCTCCCTCTTCTGTTTCCCCAAAAAGAGCTNAGCCTGCTTCCTCCTCTCTCCTCTCTCTCTGCCTGCCTCTCTGCCTACTTGTAATCTCTCTCTCTGTGTCAAATGAATAAATAAAATCTCTAAAAAAATAAATAAATAAATAAATAATTCTATTGTCATGGTACTTTTTAAACAATGAAGATCAAAAGAATAATAGAAATGAAACTTTCTCCCTCTTCTGTTTCCCCAAAAAGAGCTATGCAGGAGGCAAATTTCTTTCTTCCATTTATTCCTTCTTTGCTTGGCACACCCAAACCATGCAGTCACCAAGATCAAGTTCCTGGAGGTTAAAAAAGCTTTATCTTCCTGCAGAGGACTCTTCCAGGGTTCCTTAAGATACTGCCCTATAGAAAATAATAAATAATAATAAAAATAAATAAATAAGCACTCTTATTTTCTTGGGGTTAAAAAAAAAAGAGGGCGCCTGGGTGGCTCAGTGGGTTAAAGCCTCTGCCTTCGGCTCAGGTCATGATCCCAGCCTGCTTCCTCCTCTCTCTGCCTGCCTCTCTGCCTACTCGTAATCTCTCTCTGTCAAATAAATAAATAAAATCTTTAAAAAAAAAAAAAGATACTACCCTAATTCTTGCCTCCCCTTCTTCACAGGATTTAATTTCAAAGTTAGGAGTTTCTCCCTGAGGGATGTGTTAATGTTACAAAAAACCCAGCAGACGGGACAGGGAAAGTCTCACATGATCCGGTGGGTACCTGTCTTCCTCTTGCATTATGCTCCCATTCTCCACTCCAGCCTCATCCTCCCCAGGGAAACTCCCACCTCAGCGTCTTTGTTGTTGACATTATTATCTGTCCAGGACACTCCTCCCCTGGATGTGCATTCATCTTCACAAACGTCATGTGGACTCAATGAGATTTCTTAAAACAGGCTTTTTAATATGACAATCCATTCTTCCCATACACCTGTACCTGTTTACCTTGCAGTGGCTGAAGCTAAAATATGACTAACACAGTAAAAACTCAGTAAATGAATCAATGTTGTTCTAAAGGAGCTGCTAATAACAGCTCCCTCCCTTCCTCCCTCCTCTCCTTCCTTCCTTCCTTCCTTCCTTCCTTCCTTCCTTCCTTCCTTCCTTCCTTCCTTTCTTCTTTTCTTCTTTTATTTTCTCTTTCTTTCTTTTTTGGCACATGAGTAATGAAAGTAATTCCAGTTCCTAAATAGTACAGCTGTGAGATGTGAGTTGTGAGAGCTGCTGGTCTCAGCGTCTCTTTCCATTTGAAAGTGGCCAGTTTGAGAAAACAAAACTGATAGGCTGAAAGGAAATCCTCATGGTATTTGAGCCCCAGTGTTTAGTTGTGCCAGTGTCCAGCTGAGCCTCTGCTCAATTATGTTCAGATGAATCAGGGAATTCTCTTCTATCACTTGATGTCTAAGCTCATCCGTCTAGTGCAACCTTATCTTTGTGTGAGACAGGACCATGAGATGATCATACCCACTGAAAACCAGCAAGGAGTGCTGTGACAGATTCCATATTCTCAGCTCAAGGCCTTATCAATCAATTGTTGGAAAATTCTAACTCACACATCTCCCATGGTAAGCTGATTAATAGCCTCCAAAGAGGTCCAGGTACTAATATCCATGTTTGTTAAATCAAACATGTCTACTAGAAGAGAAAAAGACAGATTTAAGTAAAGGTATTACTTTAGATGAAAACAGGCACTTTGTAAGTATTATTAAGTTAAGGATCGTAAGATGGGAAATATACACTGAATTATCTAGGTCAACTCAGTGTAATCATCAGGGTCCTTACAAGAGGAAGCAGAGAGCCTGATGCAGGTGTCAATCCCAGACTCTGGGATCATGACCTGAGCTGAAGACAGATGCTTAACTGAGCCAACCAGATGCCCCAATAAAAATATTTTTTAAATAAAAATTTAAAGAATTTTTTTTAATTGCTCCAGGTGGATTGAAAACTTTTATCTTCATTTTCAACAGGATCTGACCCACCAATATTATTATGCTCACCACTCTCTATTGGAATCGTTTGATTCCCTCCACAATGGGTACACTGCAGAAAATAAATTTATATTGGATTAGACTTACTAGAATCAAAGTGAATTGAAGCCACATCAAATAAGTCTTTTCTCTCTAACAAACTTTAATTTTTGAGTAATTTTACAGTCCTAACTCTATTCCCAATATTTAGCTCCCTTTGTTTTATTTTTATTTTTATTTTTTTTAATTTACTTGACATAGAGATCAGATCACAAGTAGGCAGAGAGGCAGGCAGAGAGAGGAGGAAGCAAGCTCCCCACTGAGCAGGGAGCCCGATGAGGGCCTCGATCCCAGGACCCTGAGATCATGACCTCAGCCGAAGGCAGAGGCTTTAACCCACTGAGCCCCCCAGGCGCCCGGTCCCTTTGTTCTTTTCTCCAAAAGTTTCTCCTTTCATGATATTGTCTTGTTACAATATAGGCTTTACCACTTGTCTTATCTTGGGGTCCCAGAGAAGCAGATGCTGAGCCAAGAATTTATGTGCAAGCACTTTATTGGAAGAAACAAGGAACATGGACCATGGGTGAGAGGGAGAGGAGAAGTGACGTGTGGAAGAAAATACATCCAGTTAAATTTATATTAAGTCAGCTACCACAGGGTATGGGAGAGTTTTCATCCTGTGAGGAAATTCTGGAAAATGCAAACCTCAGAAAGATCCCAGCCAATGAGTGAAAGACATGATAAACCCCATAGCTCTCCATCAAGGGCTGTCTTTGTGTGGGCATAATTCCCTGGTACTTTTGCCACCACCAGTTATTGGGCAAGGCTGGTGCTGGCTGGGGCTGGCAATTGGCAGTCGTGCGATGGACATCTAGGAAGGATCCCAGGTAACGTGCGAGAAATGTGCACAGCATCTACTCCTCCATCCTTCACTGAACACTCAATTCGATCAGCATTCTTCTCAAATGAGCTATGTTCTGCACACCTTCTCCATGTGTGTCAATACCACTCTTGACGACACCTCCAGAGAGTCCCAGAAAAAAAAAAACAACAACCATGTGAGAGAAAAACTCTTATTCTATTGTATTGATTACCACGTGTTTTAGGATCTTAGAGAGTGTATCTTAAAATTGTGTATATGAGAAGTAAAAGTCAAGCAAAAGGAGGAAAAAAAAGGACGGAAGGAGAAGGGGAAGGATCACAAAGAATGAGGCTACATCTCAGTTTTCCTTGGTGGTATATTGCTATGGATATAATCATGGAAATCTAGATTCCTATTTTGAAGTTGAAAAATCACATCACTGTTCATATAAAAAGTAGGATAGAAACTCCGGGTCAGCTAGGCCAGGTTATCGTCCCATTCGATCTCACTCTTTTCTTTTAAGAAGTGGGGTGAGTGAGAGGAAATGTCTCCAGGACATTTTTTCAAGATGGCGTAAATTCAAACATGTGAAGGAACAAACAGGCACAGTTCTGACATGGCAAACACTTTGGTATGACCACACATGATTTCATTGCGTTTCTTGTGGGGAAAACAAGCATACAAACAAATGAAGAGTGAAGAACATCAATGTGTTAGAGGATAATTTGGGGGCAACAACAGCAGTACAACAGGATAAATAGTTGAAGCCTAAAGTTAGAAATCTTAAGAATGTCTGCAAGAAAGCTGGCCAAACATGGAATTTTATGGACAGCATAAAAGAGAAGAAAAGTAAAAAAAGACTATGGAGGGAGTTGTTGAGGAGAGACAAATACAAAAACAAATGAAAGGGAAGTCATTAGGGGACACCCGGGTGGCTCAGTGGGTTAAAGCCTCTGCCTTCGGCTCAGGTCATGATCTCGGGGTCCTGGGATCGAGTCCCGCATCGGGCTCTCTGCTCAGCGGGGAGCCTGCTTCCTCCTCTCTCTCTGCCTGCCTCTCTGCTTACTTGTGATCTCCCTCTGTCAAATAAATTTAAAAAAAAAAGAAAGAAAGAAGAGAAAAGAAAGAAAAAAAAAAGAAAGGGAAGTCATGAGTACTTTGGGAAATGGATAAACCAAACGTGTCTACTAGAAAGGAAAGACAGATTTGAGTTCACATTTGCCTTTACAGCCCACAATGTGCACTTGGTTCTGAGGCAAGTGGCCCATCATGGACACGAGGCTGCTCTGCTGAGGAGCCTTCGCAGGGCTCCCTTCACATCCTTGTTCCTCAGGCTGTAGATGAAGGGGTTTAGCATGGGGGTGACCACAGTGTACATCACAGAGGCAACCGAGCTTCTCTGGGGAGAGTGGGTCACGGCGGATGTGAGGTAGACCCCCAGGCTTGTGCCATAGAACAAAGAGACCATGGAGAGATGAGACCCACACGTAGAAAATGCTTTATACTTGCCCTCAGGGGAGGACATCCTCATTAAGGAGGAGACAATCTGAGAGTAAGAGAAGAGGATCCCAGTGAGAGGAAACATGCACAGCAGAGCCGTGGCAACATACAAGCAGATGTTATTGATGAGCGTGTCCGAGCAGGCCACCTTGAGAATCTGAGCCAGTTCACAGAAGAAATGTGGAAGCTCCGTGCCTGGACAGAAGGTCAGCCGCCCTACCAGTAGAATATGAATCAGGGAAACCCAGAAAATGGTGAGCCAACAAATCAGAACCAGGAGGACACAGAGTCGTGGGTTCATGATGACTGTGTAGAGCAGGGGGTGGCAGATGGCCACAAACCGGTCATAGGCCATCACTGTCAAGAGGAAATCATCCATTCCAGCAAAAACCATGAAAAAATACACCTGAGTGATACATCCCACATAGGAAATGTCTTTGCTAGGTGCCTGGATGTTCAGCAGCATCTTGGGGATTGTGGTGGAGGTGAAGCAGATGTCTACAAAGGACAGGTTGGAGAGGAAGAAGTACATGGGGGTGTGGAGGTGGGAGTCAGAGAGGATAGCCAGGACGATGAGCAGGTTTCCCAACACAGTGACCAGGTACATGGACAGGAACAAGCCAAAGAGGAGAGGCTGCAGTTCTGGATCTTTTGAGAGGCCCAGAAGGTGGAATACGGATACTTCTGTCTGGTTTCCTGCTCCCATGTAGCTGGTGTGTTTGCTGGAGAAGGAGGCAAAAGGAGCCTTCAATGAACAGCCAGCTGTCACCTCCTAGTAGTTACCTTGGATCCCATTTTGCATGGACATCGTTCACCCTTCATTAGTCCTTCCAATGCCAGTGATCCACTCATTGAAGTGGTAGCCGCTTCCATTTAATGTGCATAATCATTCAGACTATCTCTGGCTTAGCAGAAATCTTTCTCTTTTTATCTGCTACTCATTGGTTCTAATTCTTCTATTCGAATCTATGGATATAAACTGATTTCTTCTTTGATATGATCTTTGAAAATAACTGAAGATGTTTAAGGTCTTTGATAGTTTCCTTTACTCTAATAACCCTATCATAGTGATTAAGATAGGTCTTCAATTCAAAAACCTTCACTCTGTGACCTGATGTGTTCTACTGATGTCACAGTTAACTCTCAACGTATCTTTTTTCCCCTAAAAATGTGGTTACTGCTATTACCTTCTTTATAATGACTCAAAATGCTTTTGTGCACAGTAGGATGTCAATAAATAATACCTATTTTCATTAATGTATTCCTTTTATGATAATTTTTAAATAAATAACTGTCCCAAAACACAGTATTATAGAACAGTGATTTAGAAAAAGGGATCTTGAGTCCGACTTTCTAGAATAAAAATTTGGTCTACCAGCTTACCCTTCGTGTGACCCTGGAAGAGTTAACTAATCTCTTGTAGCTGCAGATACCGCACCTCTACGAATGGGAGTAGTAAATATCCCTTACGTTGCAAGCCTGGTGAGTGAATTAAATGAGATGTGCATGTAATGTTTCTAGTGTGGTTCTTGTGACATACAGAGGACACTTGACAAATGTGAGCTTCTGTTCTTACCATTACAAACACTTTGTCTTGTATGGCTATCATATATCAATATTCTACTTAAACTGTGGCAACCATCAAAGATGGAATTCTGATCATTTTATTTTATTTTTTTTTTAAAGATTTTTTTATTTTTTTATTTGATACAGAGAGAAAGATCACAAGTAGGCAGAGAGGCAAGCAGAGAGAGAGGAGGAAGCAGGCTCCCTGCCGAGCAGAGAGCCCGATGCGGGCCTCGATCCCAGGACCCTGGGATCATGACCTGAGCCGAAGGCAGAGGCTTTAACCTACTGAGCCACCCAGGCGCCCAATTCTGATCATTTTAAACACAACAGGCATGTTACTCTTTTGACTACCATGTAGCACTTCTAGTTAATGATCACCCTATACTTCCCTCTTTCAGATACCACCTGCCAAGTGGATTCTTCCAAGAAAGAGGAAAAATCATATGGACTACATAAATAAGGGGGAAATCATAAATCATTAAAATAAAATTCAAAGCATGCGTGAGAGTATATACTTTTATGTTCATGCTCACAAGTAGTGGGAACGTGTTATATTAAAATCAGAGGAGTTAATTGCAAAAAAAGATTGATTGATTTGATAAAAAATATTTAAAGTTTCTATAAATCAAATCATCCTAAAAATTGAAAGGCAAATTTAAGATGTGAAAATAAATGCTTACATCTCTATAATAGAAAAAATTTTAGTATGATTAATGTCTATAGAATGCTAATTCATTAAAAGGAAAACAGAATCACTGAGGACCAATTTGGCCTAGGAAGCTAGGTAGAAAAGACTTCTCTGAAATATGAATATTTGAGCTGCTAGCAGAAGGATGGGTAATTGTTAATTAAGAGAAATAAGGAAAGGACACACATTTTGGGTAGAAAGAATAGAATTTTGCAGTTTCCCCAGGTTGGATGAGCTGTAATGGAAGGGATTTGAGAGGCCAGTGAGATGGAGAGCAGACAGTGAGGTTCAGGAGGTACAGAGTATGTGAGGAGCACATATGGAGCATCCTGTACTATTCCTTAATGTGCCTATCGTGTTAGTAATTATATATATATAGTGGGTCAGAAGTAGAGGCTGTTTTTGGTCACCATTGTCTTTCCAGGGACTTACGTAATGTCTGCATATAGTAGTTGTCCAAANTATAGTAGTTGTTCAACACATGCAAATGTTAGGCGTGTAATAAAGATTGAGGCCAAAAGCATCAACTACAATGCAAAAAAGGAATCTTCAAGCTCATCATATACCTGAATGTGAACGCAAAATAGAATAACAAGGTTAAATGCAATGCATTCATACCTACTTAAAAGAGTAATATATCATGAACAAGTCATACCTATTCCAGGAATGGAAAGATGGTTTAATGTTAAGATGTTTGCAAAAACAATTCATCACAAATATAGGGAAGTGAAGAGGAACCATAATTATAATCACAGTAGAAAATGGATTTGAGAAAATGTAGCAGCTGGGTGCCTGGGTGGCTCAGTTGGATAGGCAACTGGCTTCGGCTCTGGTCGTGAACCCAGAGTCCCAGGATCGAGTCCCACATCAGCTCAGCTCCCTGGTCAGTAGGGAGTCTGCTTCTCCCTCTGAGGCTACCCCCTTTCATGCACTCTCTCTCTCTGACTCTCTCTCTAAAATAAATAAATAGGGCGCCTGGGTGGCTCAGTGGGTTAAAGCCTCTGCTTTCGGCTCAGGTCATGATCTCAGTGTCCTGGGATCGAGGCCCACATCGGGCTCTCTGCTCAGCAGGGAGCCTGCTTCCTCCTCTCCTTGTCTCTCTCTCTGCCTGCCTCTCTGCCTACTTGTAATCTCTCTCTCTGTGTCAAAAAAAAAAAAAAAACCTTAAATAAATAAATAAATAAATNCTCTCTGCCTGCCTCTCTGCCTACTTGTAATCTCTCTCTCTGTGTCAAAAAAAAAAAAAAACCTTAAAAAAAATAATAAAATAAATAAATAAATAAATAAAATAATTGAAAGAAAAGGGGAGGCGCCTGAGTGGCTCAGTTGTTGGGCGTCTGCCTTCAGCTCAGGTCATGATCCCAGGGTCCTGGGATCAAGTCACATGGGGCTCCCTGCTCAGCAGGAAGCTTGCTTCTCCCTCTCCCACTCCCCCTGCGCTTGTATTCCCTCTCTGGCTGTGTCTCTCCTGTCAAAAAACAAACAAACAAATAAATAAATGGAAAATGTAGTAGCCATTCCTGTGGTTAGTTGCCAGGATAGAGCCTCTCATTAAGGAGGAAACTAAGAACCATTTCTTAACCCAATAAAGAATAGCTGTTGAAAACTGCAGTATCCAAGGTGCTCTACATTAAAACACTGAAATATTTGTGTTAAATTCATGAAAAGGCCAAGGCAGTCCATTCCAACTTTAACCATCCAACATTCTCATGAACATTTAAAGAGATTGATGAGAAAAGGAAATTAGCCTGAGTGTCAAATGCCAGAAATAATGGCATCATTTGTAGATATATAGTGGACACAAAAGGAAAACAAAAAAATACAGAACTATTAAGTGCTATCTGTAAGTCATATCTGCCAGCAAAAACAGGGAATATAATAGAAAAATACAATCACATGAGGAACAAAATAGTCAATACCTTGCATTTAATAGATCTTCAGTGAGTAGTTAATGAATAAATGGTGGGACAGGCAATTGAACAGGAGCCTACAATTAATGGGTCAGAATAGAGAAAAGAAGGAGACTCACTGGAAAATAATTTACTGGAGAGAGGCTCTAGATGCTGAAACAGAGAGAGAAGAAAACTGAGCAAGAGCTGGAAAAGACTGACTTAAGCAGCATGTCTAGCACCTTCGAAATACAGAGACTTCAGCTTCGTTGACTAACTAAATATGGGACTGTTTCATTATTTTACAGATATACCCCAGTGCCTACTTTCTCACCTCTTTCCCTTGTACTCCAGCTCTGACTCAGAAGCAATGATCNNNNCTCTGCCTCCTTGTGATCTCTCTCCCGCTGTGAAATAAATAAATAAAATCTTTAAAAAAAAAAAAAAAAAGAAATACAGAGACTTCAGCTTCGTTGACTAACTAAATATGGGACTGTTTCATTATTTTACAGATATACCCCAGTGCCTACTTTCTCACCTCTTTCCCTTGTACTCCAGCTCTGACTCAGAAGCAATGATCCTGGGCGCCTGGGTGGCTCAGTGGGTTAAGCCTCTGCCTTCAGCTCAGGTCATGATCTCAGGGTCTTGGGATGGAGTCCTGCATCGGTTCTCTGCTCCGCAGGGAGCCTGCTTCCTCCTCTCACTCTGCCTCCCTGCCTACTTGTGATCTCTCTCTGTGTGTCAATTAAATAAATAAAATCTTAAAAAAAAAAAAAGAAGCAATGATCCTACCCTCTCTGAGGGTTATCACTGAAGCTTTCTCTTCTCTGCAGTCTGTTCTGGAGAAGCACATGTGGTTTTTCCCCAAGGCTGGCAACAGAGAATTATAAGAAAGGGGCAGGAGGGATCTGTTATTATCATCTCAAAGGTTGAGTCTTAGAGCTCCTTATTAAATAAATTGTTCTACTGATGTTTCTCTCTCTGAACAATTCAATTCCCTTGGGATAGAAAGATGAAAGAATGGAAAAATTTCAGACAATGCTGTGTCTGTGTAGACGACAGTTGACCAAGATGAAGGTATTTTCTTCAAGGGGAAATTCTTCTCTTTGGTTTGACTTAAATGACAAGTATCCCCTAAGGAACATTTAACTCCTACAAGAACCAAAATCAAGAGGGAACGTTCCATGATGTTTATCCCTTGAAAAGTCTTTGCAGATTTCAAAGATCACTTGGTGTCCACAGTGTTATGGGGGCAAAGAGGTTCTTTCTGAAGAAAAGCAAAGTGGTTAATAGTTTTGGTTCTGTTGAAAGGCCTAACCATGTGAGGACTGAAAATATCCCTTGACATTTGTTGGTGACATGGAGGCCTTTGTTGATATTAGAGAGGGCTCCATTTTTTACCTCTAATGTGAGGGGTAGGGGCAGAAACAATCCAGGTGGAGTGGGTGGATAAATGGAGGAAGTAGAGCTGCCAATATAAACCAACTATAAAGTTTGTCAGGGAAGGTGAGGATAGAGGTAAAACATTGCATAAAGAAATCATGGAATATGGTTAGGTAACAAAAAATTTTTGTTTAATAGAAAATAAGGGAAAATGTTTCATTTCAAAGAGTGTGATCATATTTACTGTAGGCATTTAAGTACACAACACATACTGACTACACAATTCACAGGATGATGTACAATCTAAGTCAATTGCCAACATAATGTGCTGTATCACCGACGTATGGGATACGGGGGTCCAGAAATCAAGGCTTGTTAGTGGAAGCAGCCTTGTCTAATATCACGCCTAGTGAGCCAGTTGGGCAATATCTGCTTCAACTCTCTTCAACTCTGGCCTCAGCAGCTGTAGAGGTCTTGACACCTACAAGCGTAGCACTTCCAGAGACATGGAAAAAAGTCCCATTGAACTTCAAGCTATGCATTTGCCTGGCACTTGAGGTCCCTCATGGCAGAAAGAGGAGTCACCACCTTGGCAGAGTTAATTGACCCTAATCATGAATGTTATTGTTTGAGCATGGCGTTGGGTATGCACTGGTACCCGACTGTGTTCAGTCTGTGGATGGGAGCAGCCAGCAGCATCCTCAGAGCAAAGAGTGGTGGGTTCAGATGGCTGTCAGGCAGTTATGCTCCCAGAGCAAGAGATTTGAGTGGTGTGACCTTGGGTAAGTGAGTCAGCTTCCTTTAGCTGAGGGCAATTCTTTGAGAAAGCTAAAGACTGAGGACAATTCTCTGAGAGGGCTAAAGGCTGAGGGTAGTCAGAAGGCTGCACTCCCTGAATCTGGAGAATAAGCCCATAATTCTGAAGGGAGAAGTTGGCAACCCAGCCCCAGTTTACTGTCCACACCGTCACCTTTTGGATAGTGACCAGCAGCAATGTGTATAGGGTCCATGAGAGTTTATTTGTGATGCATGAACAGGAGTTGGGAAGAACTATCTTTAGGAAGTGGGAGACATACGGAGAAATTAAGGATCTTGAGTAAGGCTGAGCCAAGCATAATGTTTTTTTTCTGTCCTGCTCCTTTGTAACCCAATTCTCTCCCACTAAGGCCATTAAAATAGAACATGAGATCAACCCATGCCACTGCCAAGTGGAAATTTTTTGTGGGGTATTTCACAGACACATCAAACTGAATCTTTCCAACAACAAACTCAATTTTTCCCCACCCCCTCTCCTTCCTCCCTTAATGGGGATGAGATAGGGGGTGCCTGGGTGGCTTAGTCAGTTAAGTGGCTAAGTGTCTGCCTTGGCTCAGGTCAAATCCCAGGAACACTGCTTCTCTCTCTCCCTCCAACCCTTCCTCCCCACTCATGCTCTCCTCTCAAATAAATAAAATCTTTAAAAAATAATAAAAAAATAAGGATAAGATAGGTGTTCTGCACGGTCTAGCTTTTCAAAACTTTTTAAAAACAAACCTGCAAAACTTTTGAATTTGAACCCTGAACCTATTCATAAGACAAAGAAATAATTATTTTAAAGCAGAATAATAAGTCTCAAATTACGAATATCATAGAATTACAATGGGGAAAACCTGGAGTAGATGCAATTTGTGAAGAAAAGATATGGAAGCTGTATTTAAAACAATTTTGATAAACAGGAAAGTGGACAAATTGGAGTGCATAGAAAGAATATTGGTTATTTGGGAAACTGGATGGATTACCCAAATTCTTTCATCTACTTGAAAAGTGATGTCATAGTCCGTTTGGGCTGCTATAACAAAGTATCATAAACTGGGTGGCTGTAACAACAAAAAATATTCCTCACAGTTCTCGAGGCTAGAAGTCTGTGAGTAGAGTGCCAGGAAAATCAAGTTCTGGTGAAAGCCTTTTTCTGGGTTGCACATAGCTGACTTCTCATTGTAGCCACATGTGGCAGAGAGAAGAAGCAAGTTCTCTTGTGACTCTCATAAGAATATTAATTATATTCATGTGGGCTTTATCTTTATGACCATCTAATCCTAATTACCTTCCAAGACTCCACCTCCTAATATCATCACTTTGGGGGTTAGGGTTTCAACATATGAATTTTGAGGGCAAAGAAACTTTCCATCCACTGCAAGTACTAAAGGGGAAATGATCTTCCATTGAGGATGTGAAGGAAAGATTAATGGCATGATTTCATTCTTTCTTATAGCTGAGTAATATTCCATCATGTATATAGACCACATCTTTGTCCATTCATCGATTGATGGACACTTGGGTCACTTCCATAGCTTGGCTATTGTAAATAAATCTGCAATAAACATACGAGTGCACATAGCTTTTTGAATTAGTGGTTTTTATTTCTTTGGGTAAATGCCCAGTAGTGAAATTACTGAATCATATGGTGATTCTATTACTGAGCCATAAAAAATAATGAGATATTGCCATTTAGAACAACATGGATGGATCTAGAAGGTGTAATGCTAAGTGAAATAAGTCAGTCAGAGAAAGACAAATACCATATAATTTCACTCATAGGTGGAATTTAAGAAACAAAAGAAATAAGGGGGAAAAGAAGACAAAAAAATCCAGACTCTTAAATATATATAACAAACTGGTGGTGCCAGAGGGGAGATAGGTGGGGGGATCGGTGGGGATTGGGTGAAATAGGTGAAGGGGATTAAGAGTATATTCATCNGTTCAATGGTAGACTTTGATTAACTTTTAATCTTGGGTTGATCTCTGGGCCTCCGTTTCTTCACCTATAACATGATTTGATTGTACTCCATTATATCTAAGTTCCCCAAAACGTTAAAAATCCTGCATAGCTACCCTATGACCCAGCAATCGCACTACTGGGTATTTACCCTAAAGATACGAAGGTAGTGATCCTCAGGGGTACATGCACCTGAATGTTTATAGCAGCAATGTCCACAATAGCCAAACTATGGAAAGAACCTAGATGTCCATCAACAGATGAATGGATAAAGAAGATGTGGTCTATATATACAATGGAATACTATGCAGCCATCAAAAGAAACGAAATCTTGCCGTCTGTAACGACGTGGACGGAACTAGAGGGTATTGTGCTGAGCGAAATAAGTCAATCAGAGAAAGACAATTATCATATGATCTCTCTGATATGAGGAATTTGAGGGTCAGGGCGGGGGGTCGTGGGGGGTAGGGAGGGAAAAAATAATGAAACAAGATGGGATGGGGAAGGAGACAAACCATAAAGAGACTCTTAATCTCATGAAACAAACTGAGGGTTACTGGGGGGTGGGAGGGTAGGGATAGGGTGGAGGGGTTATGGATATTGGGGAGGGTTTGTGCTATGGTGAGTGCTGTGAAAGGTGTAAGCCTGATGATTCACAGACCTGTACCCCTTGGGCGAATAATAAATAAAAAATAAAGGCATAAACTACCCCCCCAAAAAAACCCCAAACAAACAAACAAAGAGTACATTCATCAGGATGAGCATTGAGTGATGTATAAAATTTTTGAATCATTCTATTATACACCTGAGATTAATATAGCACTATATGTTAATTATGCTGGAATTTTAAAAAACTAAAAAAATTTTAAATGAAAAGAAGAAAAAGATTAGTGGCACATTTGTTCTGAGAGAAATGTAGTATAGTTAAGTTCCATAATGAACTTACAGAATGATTCATCTATCTTCCCCCAAACAGTCCTTGATATCAGTGGATCCATTACTGGTAATTCAGTCTTGCTCAAAGAAATCCATCCTCTCATTTAAAAAATTTACGAAGTGAAACGAATGACATGAATTTCTTTCCTACCTTTATNCTTAGGTAAAGTTACATTTTGGATAGAGGATTGTGAAATGAACAATTTCCATAGAAGAAAAGTCATTATGAGTTTGGCATATACTCCAGAAATAGATGTCTATTAGAAGTGCAAGTTGGATGGGCGCCTGGGTGGCTCAGTGGGTTAAAGCCTCTGCCTTCGGCTCAGGTCATGATCTCAGGGTCCTGGGATCGAGCCCCGCATCGGGCTCCCTGCTCAGTGGGGAGCCTGCTTCCTCCTCTCCCTCTGCCGGCCTCTCTGCCTACTTGTGATCTGATCTCTCTGTGTCAAATAAATAAATAAGATCTTAAAAAAAAAAANGATATCAGTGGATCCATTACTGGTAATTCAGTCTTGCTCAAAGAAATCCATCCTCTCATTTAAAAAATTTATGAAGTGAAACGAATGACATGAATTTCTTTCCTACCTTTACGAGTCTATAAACCTCTTAGTCCATATTTATTTCAAAAAGGTCGTTGAAATTTGGTTTCATTCATTTAACAAGTATTTGAGTGCCTACCACNACATGGGTGTATGGAGGTCTTAGTCAGAGCTGATGGTGAGAATGATAAGTAGGTTTTCAAGCATCATGACCAGGGATATGGACAAGAACAGTCTGAGAAGGAGAGAATTCTCAGACACCTGTTTGGTTTCCTGCTCCCATTTAGTTGCTAATTTTGCCAGGAAACAGGCAAAGCAATGCTAGCATTAATTAAAATTAATTAATTAATTAAAATAAACAAACTGGTATGGTGCCTGGCTGGCTCAATTGGTAGGGCATGTAACTCTTGATCTCTGGGTCATGAGTTCAAGTCCCATGTTGGACATGGAGCCTACTTTAAAATAACAACAACAAAAATCAAATATAAGCCCCCCCAATATAAAAATATTCCTATGATATTAATGCCCAAAGACAAACAAAATCAAACATTTTCATTAGTAATCTAATATTCATTCACCAAGAAGGATTACAGGTGCCATTATCTTGTATAGGTATCATATGGGGATAATCTATTCCCTCCTTCTGATCTTTATCGCAAACTAGCCATTGCTTTCAGATCTATCCCAGTGGACCATCAGCCTCTGGATGTCCAGCCCAGAATCAGTCC
>LNAC01000140.1:225638-297340 GCA_002007465.1 Ailurus styani | reverse complement strand
CAGATTGTACAATGACTGCGCTGTGTAGGAGGTAGCAGATGGTCACAAACTGATCATAAGTCACTGTGGTCTAGAGGAAAATGTCCAAAACCCAAACACTATTTGATGTACCTCCAAAGGTAATGGCTTTGTTCTCTGTATGGATGTTCACCAGCATTTTTGGAGCCATGGTGGAATTGAAACAAATATCAGAAAGACAGGTGGAAGAGGATGAAGTACATGGGTGTATGGAGGTCTTAGTCAGAGCTGATGGTGAGAATGATAAGTAGGTTTTCAAGCATCATGACCAGGGATATGGACAAGAACAGTCTGAGAAGGAGAGAATTCTCAGACACCTGTTTGGTTTCCTGCTCCCATTTAGTTGCTAATTTTGCCAGGAAACAGGCAAAGCAATGCTAGCATTAGTTAAAATTAATTAATTAATTAAAATAAACAAACTGGTATGGTGCCTGGCTGGCTCAATTGGTAGGGCATGTAACTCTTGATCTCTGGGTCATGAGTTCAAGTCCCATGTTGGACATGGAGCCTACTTTAAAATAACAACAACAAAAATCAAATATAAGCCCCCCCAATATAAAAATATTCCTATGATATTAATGCCCAAAGAAAAACAAAATCAAACATTTTCATTAGTAATCTAATATTCATTCACCAAGAAGGATTATAGGTGCCATTATCTTGTATAGGTATCATATGGGGATAATCTGTTCCCTCCTTCTGATCTTTATCACAAACTAGCCATTGCTTTCAGATCTATCCCAGTGGACCATCAGCCTCTGGATGTCCAGCCCAGAATCAGTCCATTTAAAGTACAGCATATCAATGGTTTGACCATTCTTCTTTCTTTTGGGCTGAAATTTGTCTCTTGGATAATTCTGCTTTCCCCCCAGATTTCTTTCATATTGTAGCAGAACTGTGCATGTTGGTGATGCTCAGGCCCTACTTTGCTCTGTAGTCCTAGACCCTGACAACAGCTAATTGGATCAGAGAGTGGTGTCTGGTCCAACGTGGCCAGTTTCTCCCCTGAAAGTTTGGAAATGAAACTCAGATTCTGGTTAATAATCTGAGGGGGTAGAGTTGATGGGATACACCAACCATCAAATTTATAAATAAGCACGTCTGTTATCATCATCATCATTATTTAATTCATTCTAGAGTCTGAAGTCTGCTTCAAGGTCACAAATCTAAAATCTCTAAGGATTTTTAACTAGACTCTCTTAGCCACTATGTCCTGTTCCTAGAGTTACTGCTAGCAAAACCTCACATGCATACCTTACACAGTCCTCTTTCCTTTGGGAGCCCAACTGGATCACCCAGATTACAGTGGGGAAGAAGAATGTGGTTGTACTGATGGATAGTACACTCCAGAAATAGTGTTGGTTATGGGATCCAAGCAGCCCTGGGATCGGGAGGACAACACTATTAACCTTGTCGCCCTGGTCAGTGAGCTGGGAGCAAGAGGACAGACAAGAAACATCTACCCTTCCAGGGACATCCAAGGTTGAAATCTCAAAGATCCTAACAAAATAAACGTTCCTTTTGTTACTTCTTTCTTCTTTCTTTCTTTCTTTTTCTTCCTTCCTTCTTTCNATTGGTAGGGCATGTAACTCTTGATCTCTGGGTCATGAGTTCAAGTCCCATGTTGGACATGGAGCCTACTTTAAAATAACAACAACAAAAATCAAATATAAGCCCCCCCAATATAAAAATATTCCTATGATATTAATGCCCAAAGAAAAACAAAATCAAACATTTTCATTAGTAATCTAATATTCATTCACCAAGAAGGATTATAGGTGCCATTATCTTGTATAGGTATCATATGGGGATAATCTGTTCCCTCCTTCTGATCTTTATCACAAACTAGCCATTGCTTTCAGATCTATCCCAGTGGACCATCAGCCTCTGGATGTCCAGCCCAGAATCAGTCCATTTAAAGTACAGCATATCAATGGTTTGACCATTCTTCTTTCTTTTGGGCTGAAATTTGTCTCTTGGATAATTCTGCTTTCCCCCCAGATTTCTTTCATATTGTAGCAGAACTGTGCATGTTGGTGATGCTCAGGCCCTACTTTGCTCTGTAGTCCTAGACCCTGACAACAGCTAATTGGATCAGAGAGTGGTGTCTGGTCCAACGTGGCCAGTTTCTCCCCTGAAAGTTTGGAAATGAAACTCAGATTCTGGTTAATAATCTGAGGGGGTAGAGTTGATGGGATACACCAACCATCAAATTTATAAATAAGCACGTCTGTTATCATCATCATCATTATTTAATTCATTCTAGAGTCTGAAGTCTGCTTCAAGGTCACAAATCTAAAATCTCTAAGGATTTTTAACTAGACTCTCTTAGCCACTATGTCCTGTTCCTAGAGTTACTGCTAGCAAAACCTCACATGCATACCTTACACAGTCCTCTTTCCTTTGGGAGCCCAACTGGATCACCCAGATTACAGTGGGGAAGAAGAATGTGGTTGTACTGATGGATAGTACACTCCAGAAATAGTGTTGGTTATGGGATCCAAGCAGCCCTGGGATCGGGAGGACAACACTATTAACCTTGTCGCCCTGGTCAGTGAGCTGGGAGCAAGAGGACAGACAAGAAACATCTACCCTTCCAGGGACATCCAAGGTTGAAATCTCAAAGATCCTAACAAAATAAACGTTCCTTTTGTTACTTCTTTCTTCTTTCTTTCTTTCTTTCTTTCTTTTTCTTCCTTCCTTTTTTTCTTTTTCTTTCTTTCCTTTCTCTTTCCTTCCTTCTTTCTTTTCTTTCTTTCCTTCCTCCTTTTTCTTTCTTTCTCTCTTTCCTTCTTTCTTTCTTTCCTTCTCTCTCTCTTTTTCTTTCTTTCTTTCTTTCTTTTATTTTTTCTTTTTTTCTTTTTTCTTTTTCTTTTTTTCNCTTTCCTTCCTCCTTTTTCTTTCTTTCTCTCTTTCCTTCTTTCTTTCTTTCCTTCTCTCTCTTTTTCTTTCTTTCTTTCTTTCTTTTCTTTTTTCTTTTTTTCTTTTTTCTTCTTCTTTTTTTATTTTTTTAAAGATTTTATTTCTTTATTTGACAGAGAGAGAGAGAGAGAGATCACAAGTAGGCAGAGAGAGAGGAGGAAGCAGGCTCCCTGCCGAGCAGAGAGCCCGATATGGGCCTCGATCCCAGGACCCTGAGATCATGACCTGAGCCGAAGGCAGAAGCTTTAACCCACTGAGCCACCCAGGCGCCCATCTTTCTTTCTTTCCTTCTTTCTTTCTTTCTTTCTTTTCTTTCTTTCTTTCTTTCTTTCTTTCTTTCTTTCTTTCTTTCTTTCTTTCTTTCTTCTTTCTTTCTCTTTCTTTCTTTCTTTCTTTCTTTCTTTCTTTCTTTCTTTTTCTTTCTTTCTTTCTTTCTTTCTTTCTTTCTTTCTTTCTTTCTTTTCTTTCTTTTTCTTTCTTTCTTTCTTTCTTTCTTTCCTTTCTTTTTCTTCCTTCCTTCCTTCCTTCCTTCCTTCCTTCCTTCCTTTCTTTCTTCCTTCCTTCCTTTCTTTTTTTCTTTTCTTTTTCTTTCTTTCTTAAGATTTTAATTTTAAGCAATCTTTACACCCAATGTGGGGGTGAACTTATAACCCAGAGATCAAGAGTCTCATGCTCTACTGACTGGGCCAGGCAGGTGCAACTTGTTATTTTATTTCTAAACAGCTTAGCTAATTGGGAGAGAGAAAACCTATTATGGAGAGTGTGCTTGACAATTCTATTCCAATGTGGGAAATTTGAAGGCGATCATGTTCTTCCTCACAGTGAACATTCTTCTCTCCTTAGGTATGATCTCATAATTCAGGATTCCCTCTAAAAAATATCCCATTAGCATCTGAGCTGCATGTCCTTTGCCAAACAAAATGATTAAATAATAATTGTAAAGGGCCTGCTAAGTGTCTGATGGCACCCTCAGTCAAAGACTTGCCCTATCAGATATGAATATAAAAACACATAACAGTGGTCAATAAAATCTACTAACAAAACCAACAGTAAACACCATAGTCTTTATCATTATTCATTTAATATGAACAGCACCCCCTGACATGTGTTATTGTTTTTATTTTAGAGATGAGTAACAGAAGTAAAGAGAAGCTAACCGGCTTGCAAATGGCAGAGCTGGAATTGGACCAGATGCCTGACCTCAGAATAGGTAGCTATTGCAAGTTTGAGAATTTGAAAATTAAAATTCCCTTTATAAGTCAGTGGGAAAGGAAGGACTCGCATAAAGAATAAGAAAAGATTTGTTTTTCATTTGGAAATAATAGATCTCTACCTCTCACTAAACAGAAATACATTGTTGGCAGAGTAAACTTTAAAAATGAAAAGACAAATTTGAACTATAGGAGAGAACTGTTGAAAAATTTGTTTGTTAAGACACATAGACAAAGATATTAACAATATGATGCAAAATCACAGTCTAAACCATGTCCTATCAGAGAGATCACATATCATACTGGAAGGAGATTGTGAATTATGACACTAAAGAAATGAGATTTTATATGTTAAAAACCCAATTCAAATTACCATTTTGGAAACTAGACTAATACTCTTCAGGAGTCCAGTTAGACAATGTGATATCTCCTACAGTCCTGTAAGTGGTTAGTGCCAGTCTTATTTTAAGTTATACAGGACTCTAAGACTACTGTAGAAAGGATTACTTCTTCAGAGGAACTTATCTTCCACTGAAAGAGTATTTCTGGGGGCACCTGGATGTCTTGGTCAGTTAAGTATCTGACTCTTGATTTCAGCTCAGGTCATGATCTTGGGCTGAATGATCGAGCCCTGCATTGGGCTAATGTGCTGGGCATGGAGCCTGCTTGAGGTCGTCTCTTTCCCTTCCTCTCTGTCCCTCCCCCCACTCTCTCTCTTAAAAAAAGAAGAGCATTTCTGGTATAATAACAAACTAATTCTCCTCTTTCAAGGATGTAGGCCATATACAGATTAACATTTGTATGTACATGTGTATATATATGTGTGTGTGTGTGTAAGTATTAATGTGAAATTGAATTAAAGTTCTCAAAAAAGAGTGGAAGGATCACAAAGGAATGAAAAAGGTGATCTCAGACTTACTCTCAGCATGACAGTAAAAATCATCAGAGTAGACAAATTCTCAAATTTGGATTTCTAGCTTTGGGATAGGTAACAATCAGATCTGGTCAGGCTCTGTTGTTGCAAACAGCAACAGTGTGCGTAACAGAACTAAAATGTTACTGATTTAATGAAACAAAATCTTTTTCTTTTCTCTTGAGAAGTATCTACCAACTTAGACAACCATCCAGGGGAGTCCTCCCCATACTGGCCAGCTTTCTAGTCTCTTTGGATCTTGTGATGCCTTCATCCACAATAGCTATATCAAGGGAAGAGTGAACATGAAGAATAATGTACCAGCGCTTCAACTGTTTTAGTCTAGAAGGGACCCATCACTTCCACTCATATTTTATTGGACACATCAAAACATATTATTACCACCTTGAACTTCAAGGGACAAAGAAAATGCCATTCTTTTGGGTCTCCAATAGGAGAGAATAACCAGAGATATTATCAACCAAGCAATCAAATCCACCCTTCAAATGTACACATTGAAATCCTTGTGAAAGCCTGGGCAGCCTGTTCTAAAAATCTGGGTTCAGGGTCAGAGCTCTGGATTTGAAACCTGGTTTTGCCACTTGGTCCCTCTGTTATGTTTGGAAAGATTTTTAAGCTCTTAGATTTTCAATTTCCTTACCTCTAAAATGGAGACAATAATCATTCCCATTGAGGAAGATCACATAAGATAGTAGAGAGCAGTTAGCATAGGCTTCCCATGTAATAAGTACTCAACCACTGACTGTATTTTAATATGTATTTTAATCATATTTTATCCAGTAAAAAAAAAACCCAAAACACTGTTGGTAATACATGCACATGAAAAACACAAATCTACAACAAGACACATAGAAAGAAGTTAAGGTGAATGATCAGTAGTTTAAGCATTCTCTGCCAACATTTGAGATAACAAAGCTAAAGTAAATGCTCCAAATCCAAGTTAGAACTCACCTGTGAGGAAGTAAGAAAGAAAACTGAGTTCCTACTTTTTGGACAGGAGAGAGGGCAGAAAGATCATCAGATAAATTAGGCAGAAGTTAGTTGTTGAAAAGTGTGTAAAGGGCACCTGGGTGGCTCAGTGGGTTAAAGCTGCTGCCTTCGGCTCGGGTCATGATCCCAGGGTCCTGGGATCGAGGCCCGCGTCGGGCTCTCTGCTCAGCAGGGAGCCTGCTTCCTCCTCTCTCCTCTCTCTCTCTGCCTGCCTCTCTGCCTACTTATAATCTCTCTCTCTGTGTCAAATGGATAAATAAAATCTTTAAAAAAAGAAAAGAAAAGAAAAAAAATCTTTAAAAAAAAGAAAAAGAAAAAAAAGTAAAAACTGGAGAGGGCAGTCATAGATTCTTCAGGATTAGGTGAAAGAGGATTTGCAAGATTCAAAGCAAATTTTAGAATCAAAGTTTTTGCCCTTGGGATCCATAAAACTTCTTAATCCTGGGGTCAACAGATCCATCACAGACAAGAGGTCGCTCTACTGAGAAGTCTTCCCAAAGCCCCCTTCACATCCTTGTTCCTCAAGCTGTAGATGAAGGGGTTCAGCATGGGGGTGACCACAGTGTACATCACCGAAGCCACTGAGACTTTCTGGGGGGAATGAGTTACTGCAGAAGTGAAGTAGACCCCAACACCTGTCCCATAAAATAAAGAAACCACTGAAAGGTGAGACCCACAGGTGGAAAATGCTTTTTGCTTTCCCCCTGTTGAAGACATCTTCCTAATGGATGAAGCAATCTGTGAGTAGGAGAAAAGGATCCCAACAAGGGGAAAAACACCCAGCACACCAGTCATAAAGTATATCAGTGTGCTGTTCAGGAAGGTATCAGAGCAGGCCAACTTGAGAATCTGTGTCAGTTCACAGAAGAAATGTGGAATTTCAAGACTTCTGCAGAAGCTAAGATGCATCATCAGAGAGATGTGAAGAAGGGATGTCATGACACCAACAGACCAGGTCACAAAAACCAGCAGGCCACAGAGGCGGGGGTTCATGATGACCGTGTAGTGTAGGGGGTGGCAGATGGCCACAAACCGGTCATAGGCCATTACGGTCAGGAGTAGAGTGTCCAGGATGGGAAAAAACATGGAAAAATAGACCTGCGTGAGGCAGTCCATGTAGGAGATGGCTTTGTTCTCTGTGTGGATGTTCACCAGCATCTTGGGCACTATGGTGATGCTGAAACAGATGTCGACCAAGGACAGGTTGGAGAGGAAGAAGTACATGGGTGTGTGGAGGTGGGGGTCAGAGCAGATGACCATGATGATGAGCAGGTTCCCAAGCACGGTGACCAAGAACATAGACAGGAACACCCCGAATATGAAGGGCTGTAGTTCCGGATCCTCAGACAGCCCAAGGAGGATGAATGCCAAAATTCCTGTTCTGTTTCCTGCTTCCATGTACCTGATGTATCTATGAAGGAAGAGACAAGAGAACATGAAGTAGCAGCAAACTGGCACCCTCCATGTAACAAAAATGTTGACCATGGCTTTCACTCAAGTTATTTATGAAGCCAGTCATTTTGTCTAAGTGTTGGGTCTCCTTTCACTTATCAGTGAAATCTGAAAAAGTGGAATCTCTTAAGCCAACCACCCATCTTGAGCAAAATAAGTCAGCCAGAGGAGGACAAATATCATGATTTCACTTGCATGTGGAAATTAAGAAACAAAATAAACAATCATACTGGAAAGACAGAGGAAAACCAGGGTCCCTGGGTGGCTCAGTCAGTTAAGCCTCTGCCTTTGGCTCAGGTCATGATCTCAGGGTCCTGGGATCCAGCCCCACGTTGGGCTCCCTGCTCAGCAGGGTGTCTGCTTCTCCTTCTCCCTCTGCCCCACCCCTTCTCATGCTTACTCTCTTTCTCTCTCTCAAATACATCAGTAAAATCATAAAGGGGGGGGGACCAAGAAACAGACTCTTAACTATAGAGAACAAGGTGATGGTTACCAGAGGGGAGGTTGGTAGGAGGATGGGTTAAACAGGCGATGGGGATTAAGAAATGTACTTATTGTGATGAGCACAGGTGTTGAATGGGCACCTGGGTGGATCAGTCAGTTAAGCATCTGCCTTTGGCTCAGGTCATGGTCCCAGGGTCCTGGGATGGAGCCCTGCATCGGGCTCCCTACTCAGCAGGGAGCCTGCTTCTCTCTCTGCCACTCACCCTGCTTTTGCTTTCTCTCTCTGTCAAATAAACAAAATCTTTAAAAAAAGAGAAAGTGTTGAATCACTCAATTATACAGCTGAAACTAATATTACACTGTATGTTAACTAACTGGAATTTAAATACAAACAAAAAAAAACACCCCAAAACTGAAAAAAATAGTTCATTTTATAACAACAGAAGTAAAATGCGATCCTACAGAATGGAGTCTAGAATTCCTAATTACCTATCTTTTAAAAAAAAATTTTAATTTAGGGGCGCCTAGGTGGCTCAGTCTTTAAGTGTCTGCCTTAGGCTCAGGTCATGATCCCAGGGTCCTGGGATCAAGCCCCACATGGGGCTCTCTGCTCAGTGGGGAGCCTGCTTCCTCCTCTCTCTCTGCCTGCCTCTCTGCCTACTTGTGACCTTGTGATCTCTCTCTCTGTCAAATAAATAAAATCTTTAAAAATATTTTAAATTAAATTCATTAACTTTGGGGCGCCTGGGTGGCTCAGTGGGTTAAAGCCGCTGCCTTCGGCTCAGGTCGTGATCCCAGGGTCCTGGGATCGAGGCCCACGTCGGGCTCTCTGCTCAGCAGGGAGCCTGCTTCCTCCTCTCTCCTCTCTCTCTGCCTGCCTCTCTGCCTACTTGTAATCTCTCTCTGTGTGTCAAATGAATAAATAAAATCTTAAAAACATCCAATTTAAAAAAAATTCATTAACTTTAAATTCATATTATATGAATTATGAATATATACTATATTATCAGTTTCAGGGGTAGAATTTAGTGACTCATCAGTAGCATATAACACCTAGTCCTTATTACATCAAGAGCCCTCCTTAATGCCCATCACCTAATTACCCCATCTCCCCACCAACCTCCCCTCCAGCAACCCTCAGTTTGTTTCCCAGAGTGAAGAGTCCCTTAGGGTTTGCCTCCCTCTGTTTTTATCCTAACCACCTGTCTTAAGCACATTTTATAACAGTCCTGTCAGATGGTCATGGAGCTTCAAAATGGGACATCAACATTATGTAACTCCTGGGAGAAGGCACTGGAAAGGACCCAATGTCACTTCTGTGAGATTCCTGCCAAGGATGCAGGACTTCGATCTAAAGGTTAGGGAGCATCAGACAAACCCAAATTGAGGGTCATTCTACACAATTTCTGACCTGCGCCCTTCAAAAATGCCAATGTCATCAAATACAAAGACAGTCTAGGAACTGTTCCAGATTAAAGGAAGCTTAAGAGACATGTCAACCAAATGAAATGCATGATCCTGGATCTTCTTTTGCCATAGATGACATTGTTAGGATAATTGTGAAAATAGGACTGAGTTCCGTAAATTTGATAGTAGTAGTATATCAGTGTTACTATCTTGATTTTGATCATTGCACTGTGGTTCTGTGTGGGAAATGTCCTTGTTTTGGGGGAATACCAAAGAGAGTAAAGAGGTACCATATTTGCAGTGCAACTTACTTGCAAATGGTTCTGAAAACACATGAAGAAGAGGAAGAGAGAAAAATGGATGAAGAAAAAAGTAAAGATGGTAAACTTTAACATCAGGGAGATCTGGTAAAGGATATACAGAGGAGCTATTTATACTGTTCTTCCAACTTTTCTGTAAATCTGAAATGAGGTCAAAATTAAAAGTTAAAGAGTAGCACTTTCACACTGTGCAAATCATAACTATATATTCACATTTACTTATGGAATTATTTGATTAATATCTGACCCTCTCACCACTGAATCAAACCACACAAGTTCAGATCACATGTTACAAAATTTACTTTTCCTCACAACCCCCATGCTTTGTACTCAAACAGCATGGAAAGTGGAATAAAGTCTGAAGCCAAAAATGATCACGTGCATTACAAACCAGAAATCTACAGGTTGATCTCACATTGACTATAGAAGCAACAAACTGATAAAGAAGTAAAATGGAGCATGAATCAATTGAAGCAGCTTCAAAACAAATCAAAATACATTTAATAAAATCTAACAGTTACCAATGGGAAGGGAACAGAGTAAAATTTTAGTCACAGAGTAAAATTTAGCCTAAAAAAAATTTAGTCACAGTATCAAAGAGTACTGCCAAAAGGTGATAAAGAATAGCTATGTTAGGGCGCCTGGGTGGCTCAGTGGGTTAAGCCTCTGCCTTTGGCTCAGGTCATGATCTCAGGATCCTGGGATCGAGGCCCGCATCGGGCTCTCTGCTCAGCAGGGAGCCTGCTTCCTCCTCTCTCTGCCTGCCTGTCTGCCTACCTGAAATCTCTCTCTCTGTCAAAATAAATAAATAAAATCTTAAAAAAAAAAAAGAATAGCTATGTTAAAGCAAGTGTTAATCCAAGATCCATTATTAAACCCTAAAAAACAAACCACGGAAACAAAAAACTGAAAGAGGAAATAATGCCTGCTGTTATAATTATTTAACATTCTTTCCAGTTATGCAAAAGAAATGCCATAAGAGAAAAGTGAATGAGATATATTAAGAAATCAAAAGCAAGTCTGGTCACTATCAGCTGCTGATGTGATTGCTGCTGCAACAGTAAAGAAAGTCAACTTAAACACAATTAGAATGAATCAGTGTCATGAGCTTCTTATGGATCTGTAAACAATCATTAGGAAAGATAAGAGAGAAAGGTCTATTCACAATTGCAGTGACAACATAGATAACACCTGGCATGGAGTGAGCGTTCAGTACAAATTTCATGAATCACAGAGTGTATACAACCTGGTAGAAACCAAGTCATGATGGTGGTGGGGTGGAGAAGCAGATGTCCTTCTGGACAGAGATTCTTCAATTATTGCATGCACTAGAATCACCTGGAGGACTTGCTAAAACAGATTTCTGGGTCTCCCCCCAGAGTTTCTGTCAGCAGTTCTTGGGCAGGGATTGAGAAGAAGTATTTCTAACAAGCTCCCAGGAGGTACTACTACGGTTGCGCCAGGAACACCACTTTGAGAACTACTTCACTAGAGAAGCACAAGGAAGGCAGGAGCAGGTGGGTTAGAAACTCTTCAAAGCCCACTTGAAGGAGTGCCCATGCCAATGACACTGAGGACGTCACTATTTCCAGAATGAGGGCCCATTAGAGCTGGGGGTGACAGAAAAATCGTAGCGATGGAATCCAAAAAGACATATATAACCAGGGAAATAAATTCCAGAAGTTAAAAAAAAAAGGGGGTCATGAATCATTATCATTCCTATTACCTCCTTCCCCCAACTGATTTTCAATCCTCCTTTTTATACCTAGTACTCACCAGGACAGTGTGACTCAATTGGCTGGCAATGCATAAAGAAACATTTGTGCAACCTCTTTCTCCTCTGTTAGATGCTGATGACAGACTCTATGCCAGACAATGGCAGGGAGACAGAACCTGTCACCAAGTCATATCTGTGAGAGGCACAGGGGTGGTCTCCTCCTGGTCAGGTGTCACTGAACTATGGGTGAGGATGCTAGGGAAATATTTATGGTTTCTCAAATTCCTGGGGGGGGGATGATTTCTCAGTGCTCTTCATTAAATAAATTGTTCCTCCGATGTGCTACTCTTCCAAGTCATTCAGCTCCTTTGGGGTCATGACAAAATGGCAGAACGGAACCGTGTGTGCTAATTCTGTTTCCAGGAAGGCAGCTTTGGGGTCAGATGGATCTCTCTCCCCCAAGGGCTTATTCCTTCTTGGAAGAACTTTCATGAGGAAAAGAGGCTCCCCCTGAGGAATGTGCCCCTGCTGCAAAGACCCATCTCCCTGTAGCCACAGTACTTAGGGTCTGTCTCACAGTAACACAGAAGATGCACCTGTCTCAGTGAATCCCTTGTGACCATATTATGACTGCATACTCTACATGGTATTGAATATGGTGTGTAGATAAACAAAGTCCCGCTTCAAGAGTGGGAGGGTCAACCATGTAAAATGATGACACAAGGTCAAGTAGTAAAGGCTGAATAATGTCCTTTGGATTTATTGACATGGAAAATAATAGAGTGATTTGGTGAAGTGGTGGGGAGGAGTCTACTTGTACGGGGACTTGGAGGTGACTTGGCAGTGAGAAAATTGACCTCTTAAGTGCAGAAAAGTGAATGTCAGGAATGCTCTCTATAGAGGAAGAGTAATACCATGTGTTTTTTTCATTTTGGATGTGAGAAGATATTTAAGTGACAAAGGAAACACTCCAGTTGATTGTAGAAAATTAAACTGATCTTCCATGATTTACCATAAAAATAAGTTCTGCCATATGTTTTTAAATGAATAAATCAAGGGCACTTGGGTGGTTCAGTTGGTTAAGGATTGACTCTTGATCATAGTTCAGCTCTTGATATCAGGGTTGTGAGTTCAATCCCTCTGTAGGGCATGGAATCTACTTAAAATTTTTTTAAATGAATAAATCATTTATTTTATAAATTATTTACTCTTAATTGTAAGTGAAATTTATCATTTTTTAATTAGTTAAAATCATTAGTTTAATCACTTTAATTAGTTGAAAATTAAAATTGAAAATTAAAGTTGAAAATTAAAACGGAGTGGTGAAATCAAAGTCGGATGTGTTATTTATGCAACTTTAGTGAGTAGAAGAAATTTCCTGTCAACAAATATAAATAGCAATCTACCACACATATATATATATATATATATATATATATATATAACTTGACAAGCATTTGTAATCTCAGTGGTATAATCCAACAGCCATTGGAACCATAAGTATAAGACTTCAAATATTATATAGGAAATTTCTTCATCCCTTTTAGTAAATAGTCTTAGCAAAAACTCCACAATAGCAAGACTGAAAAAACCTATGACATGAATTCATATCTTTAGGCTATGAACAAAACACATTTCTTAGTAAATTTAGAAATTCTTTGAGACAAAATGTATCAAAACATTAATTGGACAAGGTCTCTCATACCACAAGACTCAGTTAAAGAAAAGTATGTGCATTTTTTTCAAATTTTGAATAAATTGTTGTCAGATATTCTTTAGACTGTGGGCAACTGTTCAGTGGTGAAACTTCCATGTTAAAAATNTCATATCTTTAGGCTATGAACAAAACACATTTCTTAGTAAATTTAGAAATTCTTTGAGACAAAATGTATCAAAACATTAATTGGACAAGGTCTCTCATACCACAAGACTCAGTTAAAGAAAAGTATGTGCATTTTTTTCAAATTTTGAATAAATTGTTGTCAGATATTCTTTAGACTGTGGGCAATTGTTCAGTGGTGAAACTTCCATGTTAAAAATATCTTTTTTAGACTTTTCCTGAAAATTTCCTAACAAAATTTTGATAACTGGAAAAAATCCATTTTATCACCCATCTAAAAATATTTATCTTTGTTTTGGGTGTAAGATTACGAACCATACGTGTAGCTGACCAAAGTTATAAGAACAACTTTAAGGGGGGAAAAGGCTTTAAAACATCTGTTGGCTATACACCCACGTTCACAGCAGTTTATTCACATAGACAAAAGCTGGAAGCAACTGAAGTATCTGTTGTTAGATCAATAGATGAACAAAATGTGGTGTATACATACAGGGAATACTATTCAGTGTAAGAAAGGAAGGAAGTTCTGACACACACACTATAGCATGGATGAACATTGAAGACATCGTGCTAAGTGAAATAGGGCACCCCTCATGGGGACAGAGTCTCAGTTTGGAAAGATGAGAACGTTCTAGAGACGGATGGGCGGGGTGGTTGCACAACAATGTGAATGTACCTAATGTCACTGAGCTGTGCACCAGACGTGGTTAAAATGGTAACTTTTATTAACACACACATATATATATTTTACCACAATACCAACAAAACAAGTTTAAAAAAAGAACTTCTGCTAGACACTGGTCACTTGATTTCATGTTCCAAAATTAATCAAATTTTTAAAAGATTTTATTTATTTTACAGAAAGAGCACACAAGAGTTAGGGGAGAGGAGGAAGGAGTCTTCAAGCACACTCCCCACTGAGCATGGAGCCCAGCTTGGGGCTGGATCCCATGACCCTCAGATCATGACCTGAGCCAAATATCAAGAGTTGGACACTTAACTGACTGAGTGACCCAGGCACCCCTAATTTGCAATAATTTCTAATCCACAGACAAAAAAAAAAAAGTCCCACATATTGCAATTAGGCTGTTCTGCTGAGGAATCTCCACAGCACCCCCTTGATGATCCTGTTCCTCTGATGGTAGATAAAAGTGTTTAACATGAGGGTGACCGTTACGTACACCACTGAGACCACTGCATCCTTTTGGGGGGAGGTTGGAATCATACATTATGTAACCTTTTCAGACTGGCTTTTCTCCACTTAGTAACATGATTTAAAGTTCCTCCATGTCTTTTTGTGGCTTCGTAGCTCATTTCTTTTTAGTGCTGAATAGTATTTCATTGCCGGAATGTCCCACAATTTGTTTATCCATTCACCCACTGAAGGACATCTTGGTTATTGCCAAGTTTTGGCCATTATGGATAAAGATACCACAAACATCCATGTGCAGGTCTTTGCACAGAAGTTTTTCAGTCCTTTGGGTAAATACCAAGGAGTATACCTGCTGGATCAATGTAAGAATGTGTTTACTTTTATAAGAAACCACCGAACTCTCTTCCAAGGTAGCTGTACAATATTGCATCCCCAAAAACAATGAATGCAAGCTCCCTTGTTCCACATCCTTGTCAGGATTTGCTGTTGTCAGTTAGTGGATTTTCATCATTCTAATAGGTATATAGTGGTCTCATTGTCATTTTAATTTGCACTTTCTTGATGACATATCATATGGAGCATCTTTTCATATGCTCATATCTTCTTTGGTGAGATGTCTGTTCAAGTTTTTGGCCCATATTTGCCCATTTTTAAATTAAGTTGTTTGTTTTCTTATGGTTGANTTTGGTGAGATGTCTGTTCAAGTTTTTGGCCCATATTTGCCCATTTTTAAATTAAGTTGTTTTCTTATGGTTGAGTTTTATTTTTTTTTATTTTTTATTTTTTTAAAAGATTTTATTTATTTATTTCACAGAGGGAGAGAGATCACAAGGAGGCAGAGAGACAGGCAGAGAGAGAGGGGGAAGCAGGCTCCCCGCTGAGCAGGGAGCTCGATGCGGGCCTCAATCCCAGGACCCCGAGATCATGACCTGAGCCGAAAGCAGAGGCTTTAACCCACTGAGCCACCCAGGCGCCCTTATGGTTGAGTTTTAAGGGTTCTTTGCAGGGGTACCTGGTTGGCTCAGTCAGCTGAGCAACTACCCTTGATTTTGGCTCAGGTCATGATCTGATGGTCGTGAGACAGCCCCGCATTGGGCTCCCCACTCAGCCTGGAGTTTGTGAGTTTTCTCCCTCTGCCCCTCTCCCTGCTGATGTGCTCTCTAAAATCAATCAATCAATCAATCAATCAATCTCTATTTGTTAAGATTATATATATAATATAATATATAATAATATAATATATAATATATAATATTTATTTATTTATTTATTTATTTGAGAAAGTGAGCCNTCAATCTCTATTTGTTAAGATTATATATATAATATAATATATAATAATATAATATATAATATTTATTTATTTATTTATTTATTTGAGAAAGTGAGCGAGTGAGAGAGAAAGCAAGCAAGTACATAGAGGGAGAGGGAGAAGCAGTCTCCCCTGCTGAGCAGGGAGCCTGACGCGGGACTCAATCCAGGACCCTGGGATCATGACTTGAGTGGAAGGAAGATGCTTAACCGACTGAGCCATGCAGGCACCCCTAAAATAAACAAATAAATGTTTTAAAAAGAAAAGAAATGCCAGATCCAGAAAGATAAATACCATATTATTTCCCTTATATGTGGAATTTGAAAAAGAAATGAACAAACAAACAAATCCCAAAAAACCCCAGATTCTTAAATTCAGAGAACAAACAGGTGGTTGCCAGAGGGCGGTGTCAGGGGACGGGGACGGGTGAAATAGATAAGAGGAATTAAGAGGTACAAACTTCCAGGTATAAAATAAATAAGTCCCAGAGATGAAAAGTACAGCATAGGGAATATAGTCAGTAATATTACAATAATATTTTATGGTGACAGGTGGTGACCACATGTACCATGATGAGCATTGAGTAACATGGAATTTTGAATAACTATGTTCTACACCTGCAACTAATATAACGTTGTATATTAATTAAATTTCAATGAAAAAATAATAAATAAAATAAAACACAAAGGTGCTTATCAGGAAGGAAGGAAAGAAGGAGGGAAAGAAAGAAAAGAAAAGAAGAAAAGAAAAAAATGGAAGGGAGAAGAAAGAAATTGCATAGATCAGCAGGTACCTGCAGGCACTTATTATGATGAGCACCAGGTTTTTAAATTGTTAAATTACTATATACCTGAAGCCGATATCACACTGTAGGTTAACAAACTAGAATTTAAATAAAATTTTGAAAAAAAAAAAGACCAGAAGTTCTCATTTTAGATGATCATTATTTTACCTGTGGCTATTTTAAAATACACTGCCACTGGCTTCAGCCTAGAACCAATTTAATCAGAATTTCTACAGATGAGGTTCTTGATGGTCCTAACATCCAGAGTTGAGAAATTTTGCCTGAGAATATTGCTTGGCACTGAGAAAATTTTCATTAATATCACCTATTATGACTATCGTTAACATCTACTACCTATATTGAAAGTATTAAATCTCAATAATATTAGCTTCAGAACTCATATTTTATAGAGATTTAAACGATTACCAGTAAAATCTGAGTTTTCTTGGTACTCTTACATGATGCCATTCCTCTGCATATCTTACCCCAACAGCTACCATGAGTTTGTTGGGTATATTTTCCTGTCAGTGTTTCCATAATATCAGCATTGATTTATGTATTCATAAAGAGGTTTTGCAGAAGCTTACCTAAAAACCACCTTCAGTTCACTCAATAGTATATGACACATATTGCCTTGGGAACTTACTCACTTACCACAACACTGTGTTTTATGTCTCTTTAGAAACTCCATTCATCTACTTCAAACACTTTGACATTCGGCATTCCCTGAGGGGGGGAGACATCATTTTATCAGTTTCTCATTACGATGAATCTTTGGAAATTAGTGTTTAGTCTCCGTATCACACAAGTGAGAATATTTTTATGGTATGTTAGTGGAGAACAGTTGTCTGACGTCTAAAATTGATGCATGTTCATTTTTTAAAAAAGATTTATTTATTTCAGAGAGAGAGAGAGCATGAGCGGGAGGAGGAGCAGAGGGAGAGAATCTCAAGCCGACTCCCCACTGAGTGCCAAGCCAGGACACGGGGCTTGATCTCAAGACCCTGAGATCATGACCTGAGCCAAAATCAGTAATTGGACTCTTAACTGACTAAGCCACCCAGGCGCCCCGGATGTATGTTCATTTTTACTATTAACTGCCTACATGTGTTGTCCCGTTACAAAAATTAGTTGCTATCAACTGCATCTTGTTATTATTAAGGGATGCAATCAAAATTATCCTTGAAATCTGTCCAGGAATAATGATTCTGTTGCTTAAGAGGAGATGTGTGAACTAAGGATGTGTCTTGGAAATTTTTCGAGTGAATGTTTTCATTAAAATATAACAGGATAAAACAAATCACAAGTATATACAGCTTGATGACATGTTCTGTGGTGGTCATACTTGCATAACTGCCCACCAGATTAAGCCATGGGACATTACCAGCACCCCAGAAATATCATACAGTACTCCCCAAAGATCATTGCTATTCTGACACCCATCACCAGAGACTGGACTTGTCCATTTTGGGACTTTATATAAATGAGATCATACTGGAAAAAAACATTTAAAAGAATGATTCCGGGGCGCCTGGGTGGCTCAGTGGGTTAAGCGTCTGCCTTCAGCTCAGATCGTGATCCCAGAGTCCTGGGATGAGTCCTGCATCAGGCTCCCTGCTCTGTGGGGAGCCTGCTCCTCTCTCTGCCTCTCTCTCTCTCTCTCTGTTCTCATGAATAAATAAATAAAATCTTAAAAAACAAACAAACAAACTTGACCAAAGATGTTTCTTGACCCTTAGGTTTGTAAAGAGACTGGAGATGGAGTGGGATGTTCCCTAAGGGAAGCTGTGTACCCTGGAGGCTGCACCCAAGAGGAGAAGAATGTTTTAGGAAGAAAACGTCCCAGTGGGCGCTGAGGAGTGGGTCTGGAAGACATGTGTGTAAGTCAGGGTGGCGGGGTTTGGGGGGGGTTCGTGCGGATTGTACACGTGGCCCAAGTTTACTGCCAGGGTGTCCACACAACAGAAAAGATCACCTTGCTAACCCATGAGAGGGGGTGGGGAGTCTCCAGAAACAGACAATCAAAATAGCAATTTATTTAATGAGAAGGGAGGGAATTCAGCCCCAAAGGATCCTCCCATGCCCTTCACCTCAGGCTCGCCTCTCCCCCGTCAGAAGGAAATGCCCTTGGGCGACGCCAGGTGTCCTTCTGGCCCCGGGCCCCCATGCTTAGCTCTCCGTCCCTGCTTCTCTGCCCTTATTGGTCTCCCATTGGGAGAAACTAATATAATAGAGCCCAAATCTTCAGCAATTCTGTCGTGATGCCCTAGCATCGCTCAGAAACTACTGCGGCAAAGAGGTAAGAAAGGGGCCGAAGATTTCACTTGCGTGGTTTCCTGGCACACGGGTAGAGATGTGGAGAGGAAAAGCCCACCCAAATCCGGTAAATGTCCCAGGGCTCTCCAGGCGCCACTGCCCCTTAACGCTCTTTCCTCATCTCCAGCTCTGCTCTTCCTCCCCTGCGGCTTCGTTCTCGGTCTCCCCCTCCGAACTTCCTCCCCGCCCACGGGAACATCCCTCCCTTTTACTTTCTAGAGGGAACTTCGCACAGGCACAGAGTCTCCCTTGCGCCTAACACTGAGCTAGGTACTGCCTGTAAGGCGGTGACTGCGATGTGCTGCTTCCCTAAGAGGATGAAAGCCTCAGGAGCAAACCCACGTATGGACGGTGACAGCTTGCCCCATGTGTGGTCCCGCTGTCTACAAGGTACAGAGGAGGTGCACAGAGAGAGTGGCCAGCAGTGCCTGGGGAATGTCAATGGAGATTTCAGGACAGAGCGTGGGGGGAGGGATAGGACTTTTCCAGGCGAACAGGCAAGAGGAGGGCGCCAGGGGAAGGTAAATGCGAAGGTCCCGAGCTACAAAACTGCATCGGATATACCTAGAACTGTAAGAACTGTCGAGTAGCTGACCTCAAAGCATTATCTTCTGATAGATAAAAATGTCACTCTCATACAAATACATGGTGAGTATATGTCAAAGACTGATTTATTAATGAGGGAGCCGAGAGAGTAAAGCTAGTTGGCGGAGCATTTGAGGAACAGGGATTTATGAAAGGAATAATGAAATGAGTTCTCCAAGTTGGATGCAAAAATACAGGAAAATAAAACTGTAGCTTTGGGGGCGCCTGGGTGGCTCAGTTGGTTAAGCGTCTGCCTTCAGCTCAGGTCATGATCTCGGGGTCCTGGGATCGAGGCCCGCATCCAGCTCCCTGCTCAGCAGAGAGTCTGCTTCTCCCTCTGCCTCTGCCCCTACCACTGACTTGTGTGCTCATGCGCTCTCTCTCAAATAAATAATTAAATTCTTAATTATTTTTTTAAATTCTGTAGCTTTTGGTGTTATTTTCTCTACCAGATAGAGATTCATTGTCCCACAGGGCAATGAACAACAACCTTTGGGGTGATCTTCTTAGCCAAACAGAAACAATTTGCATCTCTACTAGACAAAAATCACTTGAAGTTTATCAATATCCTATGTGTTAGCAGTGACGTCACAGAGTCTAGGTCTCAAGCAAACAAAGGAACATTCCCTCAGAAAATGGGAGAATTAAGTTGGTCTCTTCAGCAATACTTCAATGTAGTGTTCAAAAGAAATGCAGCCATCCTTTTGAGTAATTTAAAAGTTTTGGGTAACTTCCTCCTTAATATGAAGGATGGACCCGAAGACAGGAGGGGGTTGGTGGAATGGGTAATGAGGCAAGAGAAAAAAGACAGAGGCCAAACCATGGAGGAGTGGAGTTTGGACCTTTCACTCGAGGGTTACTGAGCTGCTGAATGACTTTTAAAAGATGTGAACGATGACGAGGTGGGAACCATCCTGACCTCTCCTGCATCATGGGCCAGGAGGGTGCTAGTCTACATGTAATCCAGACGAGAAGCTACAAGGACCTGAATTAAAGCCCCATTGGTGAGTGAAGGTGTCCAGTGGAAGTTCATGTTGCCATTTTGATACCAAAGACAGCCAGATTCTCCCTAAATACCGATCTTCATGATAAGTTTGGGAGCATAGCCATCCTTACCCATTCCTGACTCCTCATGTCCTACGGCATGGAGGGTCTCAGATGCTCCCACTGGCAAAGTTCTTCTCATTCGTCTTCCTATGATCCATGGAGTCCTGAAGCGATCAAATTTGCTTTTGTCATCTAGGCTGATTACACTCTTCTCACATCTGAAAAACCGGCCCTAAATCGGATCTTTCATTCTGCCTGCCTGCCACACACGCACCCCACCACAACCACCACCACCGAGAGCACATACTCAGAATCAAAGCAAGGATCTCCAACGCTTTGCTGGAGTCATCAGCATGTCTGCCCGCCATCAGTGGCCTGTAGGCGATTCACAGTCAGACTCATTAATGCTGCGGTCAGGTGGAGAGTTTTTAGTTTTTGCAGGCTGTTACTTTTTAGTTGAAATCACCAGATATAATCTATATGCTGCTGTGATGGTAAATATTTGGTCAGTTCTGGGCGTATGTGTGTGTGTGACGGTATTTCTGTCGATGAGATAGACATTTGAACCCCTAGACAGAGTGAAGCAGATTGCCCTCTCTGATGTGGGTGGGCCTCATTAGATCTACTGCAGGCCTGCAGAGAACAAAAAGACTGAGTAAGAGATTGTTCCTTCTGCCTGCCTGCCTTCAGGCTGGCTTGCCCCCTGCTTCCAGACTGGAATTGAAGCATCAGCTCTTGCTGGAACTCAAGCCTGCCAGTCTTTTCAGACTGGAATCCACACCAGCAGCTCTGGTTCGCAGGCCTTAGGCTCCACCTTAATTAAGTACAAGTCACAGATCTGTTGGTTCTGTGTTCCTGGAGAATCCTACTTATTTTATAGCTTCTTCCCCTTATTTTATCTCTGGATTTTTATTTCTTTTACTTTTGCTTTCCCTTTTCTTCCCTCTTTTAATGGAGGGAATGGTGATTCCCTCTCTCCACCTGGCATAATGGCTCACACTTTATTCAGGGACTAGTGTGTTCCTGGGCTGCCCGGGGGAACAGTGAGCAGAAGGGGCTATCCTGAAATCTGTCCAAATACATGAATACATTTCTCCATAATTTTTTTGTAATCCCAAAGTAATATATGCCCCATTGTGGAAAATTGAGAAAATGTAGAAAAAGAAAAAAAAAAAAAAGAAAATAGGCAACTGTACTCTCACCTCTCAGGAAAAGCAAGGTGGACGCTCCGGTGAATTTCTTTCAGTCATAGTTCACTTCCAGATGCCCAATATTCTGCTTGAACGTCTATTCTTCCTGTTTCATTCTGTTCTTTCTACTTAACACTGTAACATGGACACTTTGTCATGTTAGTTAAGGTTTCTCAACTGTCCTATTTAGATTTCAAAAATGTCCACTATAAACATTATACTCTAACAGCAATACTTCCAACAGTATATTCTCTTTTTAAAAGGCTTTATTGATTTATCTGACAGAGAGAGAGAGAGAGAGATCACAAGTAGGCAGAGAGGCTGGCGGAGAGAGAGTGGGAAGCAGGCTCCCTGCTGAGCAGGCAGCCGGATGCAGATGTGGGGCTCCATCCCAGGACCCTGGGATCATGACCTGAGCCGAAGGCAGAGGCTTTAACCCACTGAGCCACTCAGGTCCCCCCAGCAGTATATTCGTCAATGCTCTGCAAATATTCTACTCCAACAGCAGAACTCCAATGCCAATATTCTAAATAATGTGATTGAACAGGAGACTCTACAGTGAATCTACAGAACCATAAACAGCAAAGTTATCAACAGTCTCAGACCTAATTCTTTTTTGGCCAATATAACCTGTTGGTTTTTTCTTACTGTTTTCTTACTGCTTTTATTTTTTTATTTTGTAGTTTCAAGTTTTTATTTAAATTCCGGTTAACATACAGTGTAATATTAGTTTTAGGTGTAAAATTTAGTGGTTCATCATTACATACAAGATTCAGTGCTCATCATGAGTGGCCTCCTTAATGCTTCTCCCCCATTTAGCCCACCCCACAACCTCCTCAGTTTGTTCCCTATAATTAGGAGTCTGTTTTATGGTTTGTCTCTCTCTTTTCTTCCTATGTTCATCTGTTTTGTTTCTTAAATTCCACATATGAGTGAAATCATGTGGTATTTGTTTCTCTGACGTTCACTTAGCATAATATACTCTAGCTCCACCCACGCTGTTGCAAATGGCAAGATTTCATTCTTTTGACGGCTGAGTAATATTCCATTGTATGTATATACCACAACTTCTTTATCCATTCATCAGCCAGTGGACATGTGTGCTCTTCCCATAGTTTGGCTATTGTTGATAATGCTGCTGTAAACATCAGGGTGCATGTGTCCCTTTGAATCAGTAGTTTTGTATCCTTTGGGTAAAGACCTAGGGGTACAGCTGCTGGGTCATAGGGTAGCTCTATTTTTAACTTTTTTTTTAAGATTTTATTTATTTATTTGACACAGAGAGAGAGATTACAAGTAGGCAGAGAGGCAGGCAGAGAGAGGGAGAGGAGGAAGCATGCTCCCTGCTGAGCAGAGAGCCCGATGCGGGCCTCGATCCCAGGACGCTGAGATCATGACCTGAGCCGAAAGCAGAGGCTTTAACCCACTGAGCCACCCAGGCGCCCTATTTTTAACTTTTTGAGAAAACTCCACACTGTTTTCTAGAGTTGCTGAACCAGTTTGCATTCCCACCAACATTATAAGAAGGTTCCCCTTTCTCCATATTCTTGCCAACACCTGATATTTCCTGTGTTGTTGATTTTAGTTATTCTGACTGGTGTGAGGTGATATCTCATTACAGTTTTGATTTGTATTTCCCTGATGATGAGTGATGGTGAGCATCTTTTCCTGTGTCTGTTGGCCATCTGGATGTCTTCTTTGGAAAAATGTCTATTCATGTCTTCTGCCCATTTTTTAACTGGGGTTTTTTTGGGGTGTTGAGTTTAATAAGTTTTTACTGTTTTTAAAAGCTTTATAATATATTAAACTGCACTTTTATATCTCCTTATAAGTTTTCCCTCTCTCAGACTTTAATTTGCCTTTTAATGTCATTTGGTATTATTTTTTTAAAAAAGATTTTATTTATTTACTTGAGATACAGAGCATGAGCAGGGTGAGAGTGAGGGGCAGAGGGAGAAACAGATTCCCCACTGAGCAGGGAGCCCCTGACATGGAGCTTGATCCTGGGACCCCAGGATCACGACCTGAGCTGAAGGCAGATGCTCCACCGACTGAATCACCCAGGCACCCTGTCATTTGGTGTTACTGATAAACACATAATTTATTGTATATACTTTGAACAACTGATCTAATTCTTTGTAATCTTTCACTATTCTGCTTAGGAACTTTGCATACATTTTTTCTTAAATGCATAGAAAATTGAGGACAACTGCCTCTGGGTTTAGAAACTCTCTCCTGTCATAGAGACCTATTCAAATGTAAACTAAGGTTTATTTTTTTTTAAACAGGGTGAAATAAAATGTAGGGCTCTCATTCCCTTTATGTTCAGTTGTAAAACATTCATGTTAAATGGTGTCTTCCTGGTCAAAGGATTTTATAATAAGGAATTGTCTCTACTATACTCTGAAAATTTCTTCTGTCTCTCACTCAACCAAAATATATAGAGAGCACCAGGTACTGTCCTAAGTGCTTGGGATATGAAATGAAAATGAAATAGAAAAGGCAGAGTCATCCTAACCTAAAGAAATGGAAGGAACTACAATATGAACTTGCAGGGTATAATTAGAATGTGTGGTTGGGGGGGAGGGTGTCTGATTTAGTCTTTAGAATTGAAGCATATCATGGTACCTTGATCATGATGATGGTTATAGAGAATAAACTGGGACAGCAATGGAGAAATTACTATAATAATGAGAGAATTGTCTGTAAAATCTCTGCACAGCATCCTTCTCTGAATCAAACTTCAGACAGAGAATGTGCTGTTCCTAGATATTGATAAGATGCCAGACAGAAGGCGCCTGGGTGGCTCAGTGAGTTAAAGCCTCTGCCTTCGGCTCAGGTCATGATCTCAGGGTCCTGGGATCGAGTCCCGCATCAGGCTCTCTGCTCAGCGGGGAGCCTGCTTCCTCCTCTCTCTCTGCCTACTTGTGATCTCTCTCTCTCTCTCTCTGTGTCAAATAAATAAATAAATAAATCTTAAAAAAAAAAAAAAAGATGCCAGACAGACACTGTTAAGTGGCATGAGAGCAAAAAATATCACTAAATTCTGTAAGTCCCTGTGAACCCCCTCTTCTTTGTCTCCCTGGACTTAAAGGGACCACAGACACAAGGCAGAATGGAGATGCTCGTGAGGCTAGCGGTCCTCTCATAGGAATTATACAGCAGAGGTGGGACACTCATGCGTGGGGGATGACGCAGCGGAGATCCCCGCATGGTGTGGGATGTTTACCTTATTTTTAAATATTTGATTTATTTATATGAGAGAGAGAGAGAGAGAGAGAGAGGACGAGCAGGGAAAGTGGCAGGCAGAGGGAGAAGCAAGCCCCCGCTGAGCAGGGAGCCTGCCCCATGCCGCGCGTGATCCCAGGACCGAGATAATAACCTGAGCTGAAGGCAGACGCGTAACTGACTGAGCCACCCAGGAGCCCCTTATTTTATTTTTTTTAAGATTTTATTTANCTGAGCTGAAGGCAGACGCGTAACTGACTGAGCCACCCAGGAGCCCCTTATTTTATTTTTTTAAGATTTTATTTATTTTTTTAAATTTAATAATTTTTTCAGTGATCCAAGATTCATTGTTTATGCACCACACCCAGTGCTCCATGCAATACGTGCCCTCCTTAATACCCACCACCAGGCTCACCCATCCCTCCTCCGCCCTCCCCTCCATAACCCTCAGTTTGTTTCTCAGAGTCCATAGTCTCCTTTATTTTTAAGCAATCTCCATACCCAACGTGGGGCTCAAACTCATAACCCGAGGTCAAGAGACCCATGCTCTGTTGACTAAGCCTACTGGGTCCCTCGGAACATTCACTTTAAAGAGGTGATCCTGGTAGTAGTGATAAACAGGAAGGGGAGTGTGTTACTGAAGAGATTTTAGTCAACTAAAGAAATCACAACTCTTAGGTAAGACATAAGACCTCATGAGTTTGAGGGCGCCTGGGTGGCTCAGTGGGTTAAAGCCTCTGCCTTCGGCTCAGGTCATGATCTCAGGGTCCTGGGATCGAGGCCCGCATTGGGCTCTCTGCTCGGCAGAGAGCCTGCTTCCTCCTCTCTCTCTGCCTGCCTCTCTGCCTACTTGTGATCTCTCTCGCTCTGTCAAATAAATAAATAAATAAATAAATAAATAAATAAATAAATAAATAAATAAATAAATAAAATCTTTAAAAAATAAAAAATAAAAAATAAATAAAAACACAAAGGAATGGTCGGCCTCAGGGAGATCCTGGCTGGAAAGTGCTGCTTTCACCTGCCTACATCAAGACTTCAAGGTACGGAAAGACGGAGCCAGTGTTTAGAGCTTGTAGAGTTTGCTCTGCTCTAGTAGTACATGGAAGCCAAGGGAGTTAGCCAGACTTACGGTTTTTGAGGCCCTTCAGATAGGAGCTGCTTATTACCAGAGTCTCAGCAGCTGTACAAAGAATTTCAATCTCCTAAAAGAATGTGCTTTGGTCTCTTGGGGTGATCACCTTCTCACTGGTAAGCCGAATTTTCTCCGATTCCAGCACACTTTGTTTCCATGCCTGTACACCCCATGTGACTCTAAAGCACCTCAAACAAGTGCCTGCTCACATCTCTGCATCTTCCACCAGAGGGCATGAGAACCTCCACCGTGAGCTCTGGACATAGGCCAAAACTTACCAAATTGTTTAAGCGTGTGCAATTCATTAAATGTCAGTTACATCTCTATAAAGCTGTTCTCTCATTGGGACTTTTTAGAAAAATTTTATTTATTTATTTGAGAGAGCTAGAGAGAGAGAACGAGCAAGAGGGAAGGGTAGAGGGAGAGGCAGATTCCCCACTGAGCATGGATCCCACCTTGGGATTTGATCCCAAAACTCTAGGATCATGACCTGACCAGAACGCAGACGCTTAACTGACTAAGCCACCCAGATGTCCTCTCATTTGGTCCTGTAGGGACTCCAGAAATGGCCACCATTTCTCCCCTTTCTTGTACCCACACCCCTTCTATGTGACTGATTGATTACTCCTCCACTCTGGGCCCAGCCATGTGATTGCACTGGTCAATGGGGTGAAGGCAAAGATGACACAAACAGGGACTTGACCGAAAACTTGCACAGGGGAGCTCTTGATCTTCTGGAATGCTCTGTCAGGGCAGTTACAGGCCTTGTCTGGACTGGAGGAGGAGGAGCTCTTGAGTGAAGGTGCTGGCAAGACAAACTGACAGCCCATGGCAGACATGACCGAGCCTTGCCAAGCACAGCGCCAACTGTCAACCAACAATAAACAATAGGGTGGTGGTCTTAAACCACTGTTTCGGGTAGTTTATTATGCAGAAAATATAAATACACTGTCCTAAAGGGCCCAGGTTACCTTTATAAATAGCAAATCTCCTCAAACATCAGTGGATTTCTATCAACTTCCAATTAACATTTGAGGCTGATACATAAAATGTTGATACATGGGATGCTTGGGTGGCTCAGTTGGTTAAGTGTTTGCCTTCTGCCCAGGTACTGATACCAGGGTCCCTGCTCAGTGGGGAGCCTGCTTCTCCTTCTGCCTGCTGCTCCCACTTGTGCTCTGACAAATAAGTAAAATCTTAAAAAAAAAATGTTGATGCTTATGTTGCGTATTATATAATCTTTCCCATGTCACCCCTCCAGCTTTATCTACCATTTCAAAGAGAATCCTGTTACCTGTCAGAGAATGACTTTTTTGTGCCTTTGCACCTGGGACTGGTGTGTTTCTTCAATTTGGATCACGAACACCATACATAAACCATCTATACTTAGTCTGTATCACCTCTATCTGGCTTTTGTTGATTGCTTTGGGACTTTCTGAATGGACTAATTGCCCACACTATAGATCTTACTGTTTACATGTCTCTTCTCCTAGACTTCTATTTCCTTGAAGACCGTACCTTGTCTCATTGTCTCTCTTCTCAAAGTTGAATTCAGTGTAAGGCACTTCACTGATACTCACTGGCTCCCTAGAGGGTAACCCGAGTGGATTGGAGTTCCCAAAACATTACAGAGGATAGAGCTGGTTCCTAGTGAAAGGACCCAAAGCACAGAAAGCTACAGTAAGATATGAAGACTGGGTAAGAGTGTAATCAGAAGGTCCCTCCAGAGAGATCACAAAATGATGTTTGTCCTGACAACGGCAGGGAAGTGCAATGAGATGCAAGAGTTCCAGGCCACTGAGGTGTCACTGGGAATTGAGTTTCCTTCTCCTCTTATAATTGATGTGATGGAGGAACTGCACAGAGAGTTTAGCCAAGCTGGATTCCCAAGGCTCCTAATTAAAGACACAGCCCCATTTTCATCGATGCAGAGAAAGTGCTCTCCTCCGCCTGGGACTGGGCTCTAGGGTACACATCGCTAATTCCCCCAGACCCAGCAAATGCCAATGACTACTCTTCACTAATGAGCCCAGGAAAACTTTCACCGAGACCTGTGGGATGTTGAGCACCTCTGCTCACAGATGTGCAAGTGCCACCACCACTCACACAATTACTGGCATGGAGGCACTGCAAGTGGAAAGGAAGGGTGCAGGGATTTCGGAAGGCAAATTGAGGATGCAAACCCATGGCCACGCACCCCTCTTTGCCATGCACTGTCAGCCAAAGTGACCCATCAGAGTGTAAGCACCTGACAAATGGTCTGTTTCCAGCAGGTAAGCACTCTTCTCACCTGTGTCTTCTGTAGGCAAATGACAACCTTACAGTGGTGTGTGGAAGACAGCAGGTAATCTGTGTTAAGTACTCAAATGTGCCCTCTTCTTGGATAAGGTAAAACAATTATGACAAATATTAAGTCAAAACAACTGTCAAGGTGGCGCCTGGGTGGCTCCGTGGGTTAAACCTCTGCCTTCGGCTCAGGTCATGATCTCAGGGTCCTGGGATCGAGGCCTGCATCGGGCTCCCTGCTCAGCAGGGAGCCTGCTTCCTCCTGCCTCTCTGCCTGCCTCTCTGCCTACTTGTAATCTCTCTCTGTCAAATAAATAAATAAATAAATCTTTAAAAAAATAAAAAAAGAATCCATGAAATGCAACTTAAAGGAGTAATCAGAGGAAAATTCAATGCAGAAAGCACTTGTCAATAAAATTAAAGATTAAGAATAAATTGCTGGTTAAGGAAAAAAGTGAAAAAAAAAAAACCAAAAAACCCAAAACAAAACATTAAGGAGTGGTGATAAAAGCAGAAATTAATGAGGAAAACAGAAAAATAACAGATCTAACTAGTCAAAATTCCAATTTTAAACAAGCAAACAAACCAATAGCTCACCTGATCCAGGAAAAGAGAAAGTAAATATTTGAAAAGAGATGATGACCACTGAATCAGAAAACATTTTAAAAATCATTAGACTACTTTGCTGATCTCCATGCTAAATGAAATACACAATTTCCTAGGAAAATACAGATTACCAACACTGATTCAAGTTAGAAAGCTTAAGAAAGACCAATTTCTTATGGGAAAAATAAAATTCCTAAAGAAGTAAACCACTAAAAGGCACTTGCCTCAGATGGTTTCAAAGGGAATTCTACCAAAACCACATAGTCCTAACGCCATATAAATTATCCCCGAGCACTGAGAAGGAAAAATTCCCAATACTTTTTATGAAGCAGGTATAATACTAATAACTAACCAGACACAGTATAAACTAAAGACCAATTATCATACATTAATACCAATGAGAAATTCTAAACAAAATACTAGCAAAAAGGATCCACTACCACATTAAGAAAATAATACACCACAAATAAGTGAAATTCACTCCAGGAATGCAAGATTTGTTGAATACTGAAATATTTATTAATATCATATACTTTATTAATAAGTCAGAAGAATCATGATCCTCTTCATAGATGTTCAGAAAAACTGACAAAACTCAACACCAATTCACGACAAAACATTCAAGAATATAGGATATCTTTCTCAATATGATAAAATAAATATAATACCTTAGTTCTAAAAGACATTATCTTAATTAACAGAAAACAACAGGGAACCTCCTCTAGAAAGAGGCAAGGATGCCCGCTATCTCTGCTACTATTTGTCACTGTACTAGAGGTTATTAGCCAGTGCAATTAGACAAGCAAAAACAATTAGAGGTAAACAAGTAAAGATACCTCAATTTGCAGGTGATATGGCAGTATACTTGGAAAACCCCAGAAAACCAGTAATACAGCTAACTCAAAAAATAATTCAGTGAAGTAGCAAGTTATAAAGTTAGTAGCTTTCATGTACACAAACTGTGAACAGAAAACATAATGGTGGAAAAAACTCATTTATAATAAATGACTAAATACTGTTAAGAAAACAAGAATGTATAAGACTTGTGTATGGAAAACTTTTAAACATTCCAAACACTAAATAAAATAGACCTGAACAAATGGAAAGACACCCTCTGTTCTTGGATGAGATGATTATAATATAGAATAATAATCTTATAATATAGAATTGTTAGTTCTCCTCAAATTAACTTACAAATTCAAGGCAATGACAATAAAAACACCAACAAACTCATTTTATAGAGTTGTACAAGATAACAGGAAAGTGCATGTAAAAAACAAACAGGGCGCCTGGCTGGCTCAGTCAGTTGAGTATACGACTCGATCTCAGGGTTGTAATTTGAGTCCCACACTGGGTATGAAGGGCACTTAAAAAAAATCTTAAAAGAAAAACTAAGCAAGAATCCCTACGAAGACACTGAAAATGAATAGCATGAGGGAGAACTAGATATTCCAGACATTAAAGCTTATTATAAAGCTTCTTATAATTTAAACACTGTGGCATGGGACATAAATAAATCAGTAGAACAAAAAGCCCAGAATTAGACCAAATACATATGGAATTCAATATAGGACAAAGATGACATCTCAAATTCCTAGGGCCAAGATGTACTTTTTGTATAAATAATGCTGGGTCACTATGGAAAAAATAAGATTACAGCTCACACATTACATACAAAAATCAATTTCACATGGACTATAGATCTAAATATGGATCTACAGATACACACTAAAACCAAAGCCAAAACCAACTTGAAGAAGAAACCCTAGAATGTCTTCTTGCCTTCTGGGTGGCAAATATTTCTTACAAAAGAACGGAAGTGTGCTGTCCCTAAAATTAAAATTAGGAACTCATTTCAACCAAAGACACCATTTAAAACACTAGAGAGAAGCCACAAAGTGGAAGAAAACATGAAGAATATCCATCCAGAGGGCTAATAACAGAATACATAAATCACAGTAAGAAAAAAGGGAGGTAACTTTAGTTTTTATCCAAGTCTACAGAACAGCTTACAAATTTGCACCACCACTTCGGAAATTTGGCATCATCTATAAAAAAGAGCATATGCACCCCGTGTGACCCAGCAATTTCAGTTCCAGGGCATCCACACAAGAGAAATACACATGCACCTGTGCACTATCAGAAAAGTTGAAGTTTGTTCATAGCAGCATTTTTCACAACAGCCCCCAAATGAAAAGTGAAATTCAACTGACACAAACTGCTTAAATAATTGTGGAATATTCAAACAGAACACACACAAAAAATGTATTAGCTAGAGATACTCTAAATAAGGATCAATTTCACAGAAATGAGCCAAGTCAGACAGACACAAAAGGACACAGTGTTTGGTTCCACACTGAGTTCAAAGATAAAGCAAAAAACCCACGCCATGCGGGCAGTCAGCATTCTGGTCACCTGTGCACAGTAGGGCAGGGTTTGTTGTGGGCATGAGGCAAAGAAGGGATGTCAGCTCTGCTGGTGGGATTTCTTCTTGCCTGATTACATGGATTTGTTCACATAATAATTAAGCTGTACATGTGTGAATTAAGCATTTTTTTGTTTCACAGTCAAACCTGTTTTAAACGTTAATACACACACACACACACACACACACCCCCCATTGCATACATGATTTTGGCATCAATACTATTAAGTTGAACGTGCACAGACCTTATACACCAGCAAGTCACTCCTGGATAACTCACCGATACTCCAGAAAGTATGCACTCCATCTCTTAAAGTAGCAATGTTCATAACTGGGGAAAACGGAAACAACTAACTGTTACGTCACGTCAGCAATAGGAAAGGGACGCTGCCAGAAACAAGAGACTGCTGTCTGGAAGGGAAGATCACAGCTACATTCATCCGTGTGCTTCTCAAACCTCCCCCACTAACACCAATCTGGCCCCCAGTGTATCTGACTATGATTAATTCTGCAATGGCTTGCTAACAGGCTGGTTGGTACTTTGCCCTTCCTTAGCCTGTCAACCTGGAAGCCAGCGATTCAAACAGAAATTGTGGACAGTCACCACCCCTCTGTTCAAAACCCTCCACCGAATTCCTACTACGTGGAGGATAAAAGGCAAAGCCCTTCCAGTAAACCCACAAGATTGGGATCCTGACCCAGCTCTGGCCTCATCTTCTGTGACCCCCAAGGCTGCTCCACTCCGGAGCACTGGCTCCACGCTGGCCCCTTTTCTACCGCATGGTGGTCCCAGGCACAGTTTTCTTTTTCACGGCCCTTGAACTGCCAAGGGTGCCCTTCCCAATTAGAACATGGCACGCTCACAGTTCGTGGACATCTCTGCTCAAATGCTCAACCCTTTAGTTGAGCTAGACTCTTTCCTGGCCCACCCAACACATCTGCTGAATCCCTGCATTCCCTCTCACCAGCACCATGCTTAATTTTTCCTCCGCTGTATGCACTGCCATTTGATGTACAACATACTTATTTACTCATTTGTTTATCAGGTGCCTTACCCTAAGAAGAATGTAAGCACCATGAATAAGGCAAAAATCCCAATTCACTGCTACAGATGTGGGGCATAGATAGAATGGGGCCTGACACAAGAGAAACGTGGGTTCAAATACAGGCACTACTACTGATTTGCGGGTTGACCTCAGACAAGCAACCTAAACTTCCCTGCCTTTGATTCTCCATATGCCAAAGGGAGATAGTGATGGTACTTGCTTCTTAGGGCTTTTGTAAAAACTGATACACTTACTTCAAGAAATTAAATACTTGGGCACCTGGGTGGCTCAGTGGGTTAAAGCCTCTGCCTTCGGCTCAGGTCATGATCTCAGGGTCCTGGGATCGAGGCCCGCATCGGGCTGTCTGCTCAGCAGGGAGCCTGCTTCCTCCTCTCTCTCTGCCTGCCTCTCTGCCTACTGGTAATCTCTCTTTCTCTGTCAAATAAATAAATAAAATCTTAAAAAAAAAGAAATTAAGTACTTAAGTATGTCAAAAACTTGAAATACAATTTTAAAACATGGCTTAAAGATGTAAAAAACCCACTTCCAACGGTTCAAAGTATAAGCAGATTATACCCACACACACACACGGCAGTTATAAAACCTTACTAATGACCGAGTGTATGTATTACTGACAGCAACCACCTGGAGTAGCGGAACCCTCCCCCAACCAAAAACATTATTAAACTGACAAACAATAAAAAAATACCCAAAGCTGCTTACTCCAGTAAGGTTTTATTTTTTTTCTCCTGTATTAGGATAGTGGAGACAAAGAAGCTACTGGGGAGGCCAGGATCATTGTGACTGTTCTGCAGGATCCTCTTTAGCCTGTGGTTTGCATCCTCACAGTCGCAAGAGGTCCTTTAACACTAGGTACTTGATCTCCTTGCACAGTGAGCAGCAGGGCAAACGGCAAAACAAAACATGTAGAAGAATCCAGTCAGGAATAATGCCTTGTCAAGCACTTTCTTTTCACAGCCCACAGTGACATCTGCTGATCTGTTAACAGCCAGACTGTGAGACAGACTGTACTACCCGCAGAAAACTCGTAAGGGGCTTTTAAAAATAGCATACATTAGTAATCTGATGAAAGCTGGATTTCCTTGACATGAAAGAAGAGACACTGGGAGAGCAATGAGAGGTGAACATCACTCTCGGCTGGACAGGAGACTGAGAACATTCCAGAGGACCCATCTGATGGAAGACATCGTGTACTGATCCAATGCATATGAATTAGACACTCATAACAAACAAGGTATTAAAAATACCCACATTACAAAGTATGTAACATAATTCTAAACAGTCCGCTGGTCAACTAAGTTATCCAGAAGGAAATTAACATGGATCAGGAATGAAGTTATAATAAAAATACTATATACAAACCTTCTGTGATTAAACATTAGTGTTAGAGGAGCATAATTTAAAAACAGAGACTACAAATTAGTGAGCTGGGGTCTGTTTTCATGATTAAAGACTGACAAATGCAATTTCACGTTCACTAGAAAATTCCATCAGGGTATGAATTCTCGTAAGCACAAGGGAGGGGGGCTGTGGCTAAAATCATCTCCACGTGGGATTGTCTACAGTGTGGGTTCTCACGTTTCCTGAATTACATGATTGTATTGTAGTTTTAAAGAGAAACCTCTCCTACTGTGAGTAACATTTCACAAAAACTGAGGGACTGTCCCAGGCTAAGGTTCTCAATCTCAACCTCAGCAATACTGACATTTTGGGCCGCATAATTCTCTGCTGGAGGGACTCCTGTGTATTGTGTGCAAGGATCTCTCCCCAGTTTTAACAACCCAAAATGTCTCCAGACAAGCAAAATCACCCCCGGTTAAAAACTGCTGCTGTAGACCCAGGGCTGACCAAGTTTTCCCGTAAAGGACCAGAAAGTAAGCATTTCAGGCTTTGTGAGTTGCATGTGGTGTCTGTCACACATTTTTCTTCTTTAAAAATGAGCAACTATTCTTAGCTTGCAAACCATAAGAAAATAGGCAGTAGGCCCATTTGCTGACCTCTGTGATAGACCTTGCCACACTCCTAACTTCATACGTTTTTTTTTTTTCTTCTCTTCAGTACGATTTCTTTCATGAAGAATACAGGGTGAGCCCGGTAAAGGTTTGCCCAGACAGCGGACTTACAGAGATTCTCCCTAGTGTGCTTACTCATATGCCCAGAAGGTGCCAGGTGGTGCTAAAGTCATTTTGACATTAAATACCAAGCTACGGTTTCTCTCCCTAAAGTCCTCATTTTCTTCAAGGAGCTGGGTGTACACGGATGGCTGCTGCGCACCACAGGTATGTTTTTGTCCCCAGGACGAGTTTTCTCACAAATCCCCACAGGGATGAGAAAAAACAGGTCTTTCCCAGCCATGACACCAATCGGATTTCTCCGCTTACAGGTACTCTTCTGTGCCCAGTTGAGTTCATCAAAGTGCTCCTGCCTTCCTTACACCATCGAGGCTTCCTCCCAGTCTGAGTTCTCGCGGCTTCTCTTAAAGACACCGCCATCACTGGAGCCTCTTCCACACGGATGACACGAAGAGCTTCTCTCCCCGGTGAGTCTTCACGTGACTCCGGAGGGACGAATGGTCGCTGAAGGCTTTCCCACAGGCCAGGCATTCGTAGGGCTTCTCCCCAGTGTGTATCCTCCTGTGCACATTGAGGTTGGAGCCGATGCTGAAGGCTTTCCCACAGTGATCGCACTCGTACGGCTTCTCTCCCGTGTGACTCCTCATGTGTGTCTTGAGTGTCGACTGGTTTCTGAAGGCTTTCCCACACTGCCTGCACTCAACACGTTTCTTCACCAGGTGAATGCTCATGTGCCTCCTCCGGGATAAGTAGTCCCCGAACACCTTCCCGCAGGCGGCACATTCATAGCGTCTCTCTTGGGTGTGGATTTTCCTGTGCGTGGTCAGGTTTGAGCTGGCGCTGAAGGCTTTCCCACACAGATCACACCCATAGGGTTTCTCTCCAGTGTGAGAATTCATGTGTGTCTTAAGGATGGATTGGTTTCGGAATGCTTTTCCACACTGTCTACATTCAATGGGTTTCTTTACAATGTGAATTCTCATGTGTTTTCTCCGTGACAAGAGATCACCAAAGGATTTCCCACATTCTTTACATTCGTATGTTTTCTCTACCGTGTGGTTCTTCTTGTGCAAATTGAAGTTTGACTTCCATCGGAAGGCTTTCCCACACTGCGTGCATTGGTAGGGCTTCTCGCCGGTGTGATTCCGGACATGCTCTTTGAGATGGGAGGGATGCTGGAAAGCTTTCCCACAGTCGTGGCATTCGTAGGGTCTCTCTCCAGTGTGTGTTCGTTTGTGGGCAATGAGGTGGCAGCTCCTGCCATACGCCTTCCCACACTCGTCACACTTGTAAGGTCTCTCCCCAGTGTGAACTCTCATGTGTATCTTCAGGGAGGAGAGGGTTCGGAAGGCGTTTCCACACTGACTGCAGTCAAAGGGCTTCTCAGTGAGGTGAGTTCTCGCGTGACTCCGGAGGGCAGAGGGATCGTTGAAGGCTTTCCCGCAGGCGCTGCATTCGTAGGGCTTCTCCCCCGTGTGTATTCTCCTGTGCCGTGTAAGGGACGCGCTCGTGGTGAAGGCTTTTTGGCACTGGTGACATTCGTGCATTTTCCTCCCATTGTAAATGCTCACATGTTGGGCGAGATGTGACCTGTTCTTGAAAGCTGCCCCACAGTCCCGGCGGCGATAGGGCCTCTTGCCTGCGTGCCTTCCCATCTGCTGAGTCAGATGAGTGCCCATGCTGAACACTTCAAACAGGTGGGTGTACTCGGTGGATTTCTCTCCAAGACGTGTTCTTTCCTGCTGATTAAGAGATGAGCACTGACTAAGGCATTTCCCACAACTCACCATGTTCCTACGAATCATCTAGTCATCCCCACACGGACTGATGGAAGCAGAAGCGTGTCACTGGGATGAATGACGTCACGACCTACAGTGCCAAAACCCTGTTCCTGTCCCTTCTGGGCTCTAGCAAATAAAAAAGGGGAGACGCCACCCCCTAAGGCTCCACGGATGTAACCTTCACAAAGCTTTCTGCGTACATATTTTGTTAACTGTTTAAATCTGAATCGAGCCTTAACACTGAGGCACAGTGACAGAAAGATTTGGTTGTTGTAACCTAGGTCAAGAAATTAGAGGCTAGGTTTAGGGTTTTCCCCCACAGCCGGGACAGTCAGTGTCTGAAACAACTGCCCCTCAGGGAAGGCCACTCACTCGGTTCTTGAGCTGCTTTTCTGAGGCTGCCCCTGACTTCTCCCGGCACAGGAGGCCTGGGATTATCCCCAGGAAATCTTACCCCTGTCACAGCGCTGGGTGTTTCCTTCCCAAAAATATCTTCCATGAGGATGGACCATTTGCTTTTAGATGGAGTCCCCCAATCTGAAACAAATCAGTAAACTATTAACCTGGGGAGAGAAATATTAGCTGGAGAAAGAAGACGGTGAGACGGTAGTGACAAAGACAGGGGGAATTTCTTTGCAATATTAACCCTAAAGATGGAAAGCTGATGGTGAAGGGGAGAAACACACGTGAGTAAAAGTCTGAACTGTGGCGTGTGAGGCATCTGCCAGTGACAGGGGACACGGTTTAGCTTGATTCACTAAGGAGTAAGTTCTTCAAAGATGGACACTGACGATAACAGAAAGAGTATGACCAGGAATGTTGAGTATGAAGGGATGGGACAGAGCTCATGTGGACACGTCAGATTTAAATATGACACCCAGCCATTCTGCTTCTGGGTATTTACCCTGAAGAAAACAAAAACACCACCTTGAAAAGATAACCACGCCCCCACGTTCAAAGCAGCATCGTTTACAACAGCCAAGGCAATGGAAGCAATCTAAGTGCCCCTCAATAGAGGAACAGCTAAAGAAAACATGGTATGTACACACAATGGAGTATTATTCAGCCATAAAAAAGGCGGCAACGGTCCCATTTTCGACAAGGATAGAGGGCAAAATGCTAAGTGAGATAAGACAAAGAAAGGCATACCATATCTCACTGAAGTGTGGAACCTAAAAACAAAAAACAAACCACCCTTCTCCCCGCAAAAACAGAACTGAGCGCATGAATACAGAGAACAGATTGGTGGTAGTTGTCACAGGTGGTGGGTGGACAAAATGGGTGTGAAGGGGGTCAAAAGGTACATAAAAAGTACAAACTCCCAGTTATGAAATAAGTAAACCCCTGGGGATGTAACACACAGCATGGTGACTACAGTTAATAATACTGCAATACACTTAAAGTTGGTAAGACAGTAAATCTTAAAAGTTCTCATCACAAGGAAAAAATATTTTTCTAACTGTGTGGTGATGGATGCTAATGAGACGTACTGTGGTGATCACTTTGCAATACATATACTGAACCTTTACACTGAACACCCAAAACATAGCGTCATGTCCATTATAGCTCAACAGAAAGTAAGCAGATAGACGAAAGCAATGAAAGAATACACACACGCACGCACGCACGCTGGGGAGGACAGTAAGAGCAAAGGACTTGTTGAGAATGGAGAAGGATCATCCTCAAATTTCCCTGGGTGACATTTCCCAATGGATCTTCCTCCATCCCATCACTGAATACAGCAGGTACCCAGAAGCACTTGCGTCTGCTTGCTGCTTACCGGGAGATGTGGCTCGGTGAAGTGCCCTCTCCTCTGTCCTTGGCTCCTCTTCTTGCTCCAAGTGGGAGATGAGGCTGGGTTTGCCCACCTGATACCCTACTCACGGGAAAGACACATGTTGAGGGAGGATCGTGCAGAAGACAACCCCTTCCGTTAGGCTGGGGTCAATGTTTTGGTCTTCAGTGTTCTGAAGATGGACAAGTCTGACTTAGGAGCAGCAAAATGATGGTGCCAAATTTCTAAGGAACACAGTGAAAGGCTTTCATAAAACACAAAACCACAAAGACCCCTACGCTCTGCCCTTCAAAAGAATGAGGGTTTCTTAACTCAGAAACCTATGCCCAAACTCAAGACACACATGACAATGTCCAAGGTCAAGGCAACGAACGGGTCTCAACAACCACCGGGTCTCAACAACCACTGGGAGACACCGTTGGGGGAGGAGGGGGAGGCACCAGGTTGGCTTGGTCACAAGTACTTAGAACAAAAACATCTCCTACACAAGTAGAGAAATGATTCCAGCTTACCCACTGAGGCGAGGTTGCTGTAGTTCTCCAACATCACATCTTTGTACAGTTTCCTCTGCGAAGAATCCAGCAAGGGCCATTCCTTCTCCGTGAAGTCCACAGCAACATCCTGGAAAGTCACTGACTCCTGAATCACCACACACATTTGGGGTCAGTAAGAAACCAGCCTATCTGCGTTCACAGAAAGATGGCTGAGGCTGAAGCCTGGGCACGAGAGACTCCAAACACAGGATTTTCAGATGGGGTTCTGGGGTCTCAAATGTGTTCCCGAAGCCAGTCCTCAAAACCCCTCACTATGAGGTGACCTCATCTCTTCAAATTCCAACGTTGCTCACACGGGACCAAAGTTCTCTCCGTGTCTAGCCTGAGCATTCTGAGCTCTATTACGAGAGACGCACCTGCTACACAAGATCATTTCCCCTAACCAGCTCCCTGATGCCAAGGAGAACACTGCAGCAGTCTCTGGCTTTTTCTCCAGTGCCCTGATCAGGCCCTGATCAGCCTAGCTGAGGCTCTCAAAGAACTCTCACAAGTGGTGCTTGGGGACATTCTAGGGAAGTGCCTCTCCCACCCCCAAGGGCCCAGAGATCTCATACCTGAGAACCAACACAGGCCGGCATAGGGCATTCCAGGCCACTGCAAGCAAAGAGCTCCACATCCTGAGAACAGGAATGGTCTTTCGAAGAAGCTGGAACTTCTGACTTGTGGATACAGGCAGGGTCCTGGGTGGACACAGCTGGAAAAGGGCAGATCCATGAGGATTAGAACCTGCCCGACACACAGAGGTCAGGAAACTGCCCCACACCCACTGTAAGTGTGCAGTGCCTACCCCTGTCTCTCTTTCACGCGATGCCTGTGACGAGCCAGAGTAGCCTTGTTCCACTCAAGGACAGTGAAGGATGGTGGGCTTACATACCCACAAAGAAAGTAATATATGTGTTCAATTAATGAGTGAAGAAATCAAAGCACTAAGAGATAGAGCTGCTACTTCGCTCGGATTTATCACAGTAATAAATGGATAAAAAAATAACGGGGGCGCCTGGCTGGCTCAGCTGGTGGAACATGTGACTCTTAATCTCGGGACTGTGAGTCTGAGCCCCACACTGGGCGCAAAGATTACTTAAAAATGAAATCTTTAGTAAAGATAGTACTAAGAAAAACTAACATAGGATTACCTCTTATAGTCCTTCCTCACACACCAACCACTAACAATCCCTACACGTCACTCAAACCCCAGATCAGACACAGCCACTGGGAGGCTACCAAGACTTTGCTCCCAGCCCCTATTCAGTTCCTTCATCCTCTCTGGCAGCCCTCCCTCTGGCCACGCACAACCCTGACCTCTGTGAAATCCAGGGGCCACCAAGAGAGCTGGACTTCTGAGGGCATCCATTCATCACCCTCAGAACTTACCACACGTGGGAGACAGACTAAGAGCTGCCATCCTGTGAGGATGACCGTCAATCTGCCTGCACAACAGGGCACTGGCCAAAGGAAGTGTCACTCTTGCTGTCACAGGACTCTCAGAGCAGGCATCTGTAGCAAATGAGAAAAAAAAACCACTAGGAGCAGTCAAAGGCTTTCTGCCTCTTAGGCTCAAAGGACAACTGTGACTTTTGCTTTCCAGCATCTCCTCTTTGGAGCAGCAAGTTCTGTCTGATCACGAGCCTTTGTCTTCCTCAGGAAATCCTCCAGGTAATGTGGGGAAGGTCCCTGATGTGCCTCAAGTAAGATTCAGATCCACTGTCCCAAGTAATCTGTCCCCAAGCACAACTAGGTCAGACTCCCTTACTCGTTAAACACCTGGGCTCCAGATTTCTCTTCTTCAACTTCAAGGCTCACCATGGCTTCGGATGGTTCTAGTAGCCATGGGGATGGTCCACCTACTACCAGGTGTTCAAATCTCCGGTGCCTTTTTGGCCACACACTCCAGACACATACACCAACACATACAACCGTGGCCACAGACTAGGCCTTCTCATCACTGGAATCAGTTTCATTTTGCAGATACTGATTCAGAAATCATGCTCTCTACAAAGCCTCCTCTGCAACACTTCACCCAAACTTTCCCACTTGAGAGGGGATTCCAGGCCACCCATGCTGCTACCATCTTGTTCCCTAACAGCAAATTCCTTTTTTCACCACCCCACCTACCCAGCTAGAAGTCATCAAGGACCTGTAACATCTCTGACTCTCTGCCCATTTTAATACCTACTAACCAAAAGACTGGCCTTGAATGATTCCAACCATTTACCACCTCTCTGAAGGTACCTGGCAAGATGACGCTGCACACAACCCGTAACTTTCAAAACTCAGTTGCGAAAGGAGCACCTACATTCAAGAAAAGCACACTATGCAACCTGACCTTACGATCCCCCCAAAACCACGCACGAATCTTGCCAGTTTGTCCTGAATCAGAAACTGTCTTATCATTAATCCTACTTTCAACAAATAATCTTATTTTCATTTCACAGTCATCTCAACTAAAAAAACATACCTTAGTACAGAACTGGAAAATGAAACTTACAAGAAAAAAGCCATTTATGATAGCCTAAAACATAAAATACCCAAGAATAAATTAAATGCTATGTAAGATCTTGACAACAAAAACTGTGAAACACTGCTGAAAAATATTAAAGACCTAAATAACTAAGCAGGGATATCATTTTCAGAGACTACAACAGTCATTATTATTAAGGTAGTATTTATTCTCCCTAAGTTCACCGGTCAACACAATGCAATCCCTATCGAAATCCTAGGAGGCTGCTTCTCTAGAAGTTGACAGCCAAATCTAAAATGTATACCAGGGGTGCCTGCGTGGATTAGTTAGTTAACATCTGACTCTTGATTTCAACTCAGATCTTGATCTCAGGGTCAGGGGGAAAAAAAAGATAAAAAAGAAATAAAGAAGGGAGGCATTGGTGGCTCATTGGTTAAGCGTCTGCCTTCAGGTCAGGTCCTGATCCTGGGATTGAGTCCTGGCATCAGGCTTCTTGCTCAGCGCGGAGCCGGCTTCTCCCTCTGCCTGCTCTGCCTGCCGCTCCCCCTACTTGTGCTCTCTGATAAATAAAATCTGTAAAAAAAAAAAAAAAAAAAATATATATATATATATATATAACAAAATGCAAATATCTAGAGAAACTGGAATAAAGTTAAGAAAGAAAAACAAGGAACGCTTGGGTGGCTCAGCTGGTTAAGTAGCCGGCTGCCTTCGGCTCAGGTCATGATCCCAGGGTTCTGGGACTGAATCCCACATCAGGCTCCTTGCTCTGCAGGGAGCCTGGTTCTCCCTCTGTCTCTGCCTGCTTGTGCTCTCTCTGACAAGTAAATAAAGAAAATCTTAAAAAAAAAAAAAAAAGGAAGAAAAACAAATTTGGAGGATTCATACTTCTACAACAGTAATGAAGAGTTACTGGAATAAGTAACAGGTCAATGGAATAGAACAGAGTTGAAACAAACCTCATGGGGCTCCCTACTCAGCCAGAAATCTGCTTCTCCGTCTGCCCCTTACTGTGCTGTCTCCCACACACTGTCTCTCCAATAAATGAAATGTTTTCAAAAAAAAGAAACTAGACACAAAAAGTGCTCTAATTCCAGTTACATGACATCCAGAAATAGGCGAGCTTATTTAGGTTGTTAGCAAAACTTGTTTATTTTGGTCAACGGAAGTGAAAAAGTGGCTGTCTCAATGGAAGAACATGAAATGGAGAGACTGAGAGAAACAAGAGGAACTTTCTGGTGCAACTGAAATATTCTGTTTTGTTTCATTTTTTTAGTTAGTGGTTACACAATGTACACAATGGTCAAAAAATTCATGGAACTGGATCTCAGATCTGTACATTGTCTTCAATGTAAATTACACTTTACTTTAAAAAAGTTAAAAGGAGTACTTCTAACTTTCCGGTCTCTAGTTCTACCAAAAGTCCTCCCAAAGCTGACCTCTGATATTCTCTTCCTCACCTACTACAAACAAGGATGGCGATGTCTGCCCTCTCTTCTAAGGCCAACGTCTTCAGGGTAAATAATACGTAAATAAATTCAAAAAGGAGAAAGGGGTGTCTGGTTAAGCATCCGAGTCTAGATTTCTACTCAGGTCATGATCTAGGGTCCTAGGATTGAACCCCATGTCGGGCTCTGCCCTCAGCAGGGAGTCTGCTTGTCTTTCTCCCTACCCCCTGCCTGCACACTCTTTCCAAAATACATACGTACATACATACATAGATACGTAATGAAATAAAATCTATTAAAAATATACGGAGAAAAAAGTGAAATGAAAAAATATTTAGATCAAAGAAAGCTAGAGGAAAGAAAAAAGCAGAAAAAGGACAAATTCAACAACTAAATAGATTTCAACTAAAATACAGATATTCTCAAAATGGGTTAAAAACAATCCAGTTATATGCTGTTTATAAGACCCATCTAAAACATAAAGATATAGCAAGAATGGAAATATAGCAAGAATAGAAATAAAAAGAAGATATAAAGGGCACATACTTTTTCTTTATAAAGCTGCTTTAAACATATTGGAATTGGACAGAAAGGATTCAGGCAGAATGGTTCATAGAGAAAACTGAGGTATTACAGAACGAAGAGGTAGAATTCAAGAAAAAGCTGTATATATGTTTTCACAGCCTCAAACATAAAAAAATTTTAAAAGGGCAGAACTCTAAGGAGAATGGACAAAGCCACCACCAGAGCTCTCACTAACATTGTTCAAACAGACAATTCAATAACTAACTACACGCAGACTGAATAAGATGAAACCATATGCCCTCATTAGATAAAATGCAACCACACAGGCACATTTTCTGTGTCTCCGAAAATGGCATCTATCTCTGAACACAGCGCAATGAGGTTAGCAAACAACGTCCAAAAGATAACCAGAAAAATGTCACAGGAATGGATATTAAGAGAAAAAAATCCTCAATAATTCATATGTCAAAGAAGTCCTAATATTCAGGGCACCTGGGTGGCTCAGTGGGTTAAAGCCTCTGCTTTCAGCTCAGGTCATGATCTCAGGGTCTTGGGGATCGAGGCCCACATCGGGCTCTCTGCTCAGCAGGGAGCCTGCTTCCCCCTCTCTCTCTGCCTAGTTGTGATCTCTGTGTCAAATGAATAAATAAAATCTTTAAAAAAAAAAAAAAAAGAAGTCCTAATATTCAATATTTGGAACTGAAATGTTGTAAGATACTCCACTGGAATTCTTTGGAACATGACAAGTGTCCAGTGTTAGAAACTGGAAAGAAACATCCCCAAAAAGTAAAAGAAAATTATAAAGAACAGAAAGTTATAAAATGGAAGAGATCCATATTATGAAGTGGCTCATTCAAGCCAAATGTTCCCAAAGAAAAACAAAACTGACAAAACTCTGGCAGGATTTATTTTTTAAAAAAGGAAAATATAGAAAGGAAAAACTGGATTATATTACAGATGTGACAAACATTAAAAATATAACAAGAACTTTATTAACAACGTTGACTATACAATTTAAACCTTAGAAGGAATGAATTCCTCAAGATATTTTACTCACCATAATGAAATAAAGAACTTAGATGCCCTATTGATGAGGCAAACAAAGGCAGAAGAAAAATTATTAAATTTCCTTACTACGTACAGCCCCCTTGGCAAGTCCTTGACACGGGCAGGGTGACAGTCCTCCACGGACTCAGCTGCCTTTAAGTTAATACTTTGCTAAGAGCAAAAGTCAATCTTTACCCGATGGACAGGATCCTGGAAGTCTACTTTAACGTATAAAAAAAACTTCCTTCGGGCACCTGGGTGGCTCAGTGGGTTAAAGCCTCTGCCTTCGGCTCAGGTCATGATCCCAGGGTCCTGGGATCGAGGCCCACATCGGGCTCTCTGCTCAGCAGGGAGCCTGCTTCCTCCTCTCCCTGTCTCTCTGCCTGCCTCTCTGCCTACTTGTAATTTCTCTCTCTCTGTGTCAAATAAATAAATAAAATCTTAAAAATAAAAACAAAACTTCCTTTATCTCCTTTATCCCCCAAGATACAGCTGGCAATCGTCCTCCAAGCATATGACCCACTGATATACATCTGAAGGGTCTCAGGACTGAGGGTTTTACTAAACAATAAGCGATCTTTTCCCTAACAAGAGGTAGACGCTTCGGGATGGTGCAACCTTGTTTCCAGAACACCTGCTAGACTGACACTACCCCTAACCCCTCCCAAATTGAAAGTTTACAATGGACCACTCATGACCCTAGTGTAGCTCCTTCTACCCACAGGTCCTGTCCTGGTGCTTTATTTTTTATTTATTTTTAAAGATTTTATTTATTGGACAGAGAGAGAGAGAGATCACAAGTAGGCAGAGAGGCAGGCAGAGAGAGAGGAGGAAGCAGGCTCCCCGCTGAGCAGGAAGCCCGATGTGGGCCTGGATCCCAGGACCCTGAGATCATGACCTGAGCCGAAGGCAGAGGCTTTAACCCACTGAGCCACCCAGGTGCCCTGTCCTGGTGCTTTAATAAAACCATCTCTTTGCACCAAAATGGTCTCAAGAATTTTTTCTTGGCTGTCGCCTTCAAACCTTAATTAACATCCTTCTCACATCACAAAGACCCTTAAAGGAACTGGAACAAGAGCTCGAAATATTTCCACAAAGAAAACTCCAAACCCAAATGGTTCTTCTGGCACAGCTCTCCTTTAAGGAAAAAGTGATTCTAGTCTTAGGCAAAATATTCTAGAGTTTAGGAAACAGTGGGAATATTCCCACCCCATTTTATGAGGCTGGCATAAACCTGAAACAGAAAAGGAAAATTGTGAGCCAATTTTACTCACACACAGACTCAAATAACCAACGCGCTAGCAGACAGAAGCCAAAAACGATCCAACAGTGCCTACCCTTTTCAACTAAGTTATTTTTCAAGGCAAATGTAGTGAATCATTGAGAAATCAATTGGTTTAATTCGTGACATTATCAGATAAATAAGAAAAGCATATTGTTCACTCCTTTGTTCAATGCACAATGGTGGGAACACCTACCACGAGCCAGGCATTGTTTACAGAGCTTGAGATACACAAGATAAACATATCAAAGTAGATGCTGGAAGGAAAAAAATCACTTGCTAAAAACCTAAACCATCCAAGAAGAAAAACTCTTAAACTAGGAAAAGAAGGGAGCCTCCTTTACTATCTTAAAAAAAGAGCCTCCAGCAAAGGTAAGGTCAATTCCCCTCAAGGTCAGGAAAAAAAAAAAAAAAGGACTGCTAGCGTTTCCTAACCAAACTCCTTTCAATGCTACCAAGAGTCCCTAGCCCGTCCAGCAAGGTAAGTAATAAAACAGGAACGATGCAAACAGAAAATAAAAAAGTTTATTTACTCTATACAGATGATAATACTGTCTTTGAAGAATATTCAAAACACTACACAAAAACTAACCCAAATTCAATACATGAAGCCGTTGGCGGCAGGGGGAGATATCCTAAGCGCTAAAGTTCCTATGAATAAATCCAACAACAAAAAACTGTCTCTCACACATACACACAGACCTAAGGGCACCTAGGGGGCTTAGTTGGTTATGGGTCTGCCTTCGGATAAGGTCATAATCCCAGGGTCCTGGGCTCAAGCCCTGATGGGGCTTCCCGCTCAGTGGGGAGTCTGCTTCTCCCTCTCCCTCTGTCACTACCCCCCACCTGTATGCACACTCTTTCTCAAATAAATAAAATCTTAAAAAAACCCAAAAAACAAAAACCACTCTAAATCCTTTAAAACTTTCCTGAAAGACATTACAGTATAAGTGAACAGACATAAATTGTAAGATACAATGGAGTTACGCCAATATTATTCAAATTCATATACTGATTCAACACAACTTGGAAATCAAACTCCAGCATATGGAACTTTGAAGACTCTAAAATTTAAGCCATGAAGTGTGTGAAAAAGAATGGCAAAGTGTACATACTTCATCTACAAGACACTTAGAAATCTCTAAATTAAAAAGTGTACTTGCATTAACAGAAAAAAGCATATCTCTGAAAGTACTAAAGAATGAGTCCATTCAGGGCGCCTGGGTGGCTCAGTGGGTTAAAGCCTCTGCCTTCAGCTCAGGTCATGATCTCAGGGTCCTGGGATCGAGGCCCGCATCGGGCTCCCTGCTCAGCGGGGAGCCTGCTTTCTCCTCTCTCTGCCTGCCTCTCTGCCTACTTGTAATCTCTCTCTGTCAAATAAATAAATAAAATCTTAAAAAAAAAAAAAAGAATGAGTCCATTCACAAATTACCAAAATTAGGAAATGCTTTTTTCGAAAAAAGATATAAGCAGTAAAATCCATAAAGGAAATCGGGGGAAAAGAGGAGGATCCAGGAAAGGTTCCAGAGATTTCATCATCTCTTTTTGGGCTTGGTTTGTAGATTCGCTTTATCGTTGTCCTTTTAAGAGAGAGAGAGAGAGAATTTCCATACATTTTTTACAAAGAGAATGTGTGTGCATTTTCGCACCCTTTTTGGCATATGTTTTATATTCCAATTAAAAAACACCTGTAAGTTAAAAGGATAAACAGCAAGCACATAAGACGGTAAAAATCAATGCAAAATATTAGTAATCACAATATATATTCATGGACTAAGTCTCAAGTTAAATTAACAGAATGTGTTTTTTTTTTTGAAGTGAACTTTTAGAACTAGTTATAGGCTGTTTACACGAGTCAACTAAACTGACAGATAAGTGCACCCAAAACTTTAAAAATTTAAAATTTAACATTCAATACAGATGTTATAGAAAGCCAGTGTGCCTCTTATTAATGTTGGAGAAAATGGACTGCAAAGCCAAGGCTTATTTGCTTGAATCCTCGCGGTCTCCCATTCCTGGCCGCACCACCAAGTCCTGAATTCACTTCCGCGGGGCTTTTCCCTCCCCACCCCGAAGGAGTCCTTTAAAAAAACCCCATAAAACCAGATCACCACTGCCTTCCCCTTGTCCTAAACACAGTGGCCCCCAATTTCAGCCCTCGCGTACCAGCGTTTTATACCGCTGATCACAGAGTCTAAAGCACACTCCTCGCCCGGCTGCCTAGCTTTCCGGCCCCAGGTCCCTGTCCCCATTTACTCCTCCCGCCGAGGGGCCTTTCGTGTCCTCGGGAAGACCGACGGTAAAGGGTTAAGTGAGGGAAGCAGGGCTTACAAGGCTGAGGGTAGAATCGGGTGGAGTGGAGGTCATGGAAGCTGCAGCTGAAGGGACTCCAAGTACATCCAGCAGGTCCGGTCTGCGGCGGGGAAGCGGAGGGTCCCCAACAGCCCAGAGGAAACCGCGACGGACCCCTCCCCTGCCCATGTGTAGAGCCGCAATCGCCTCCTGAGAGCAATGGCTTCCGCTTCACTTCCGCCTTCTAAATCTCGCGGGACTTCATAGGCGGCCTCTAACTCGGAAGCGTGGGGCAGAAAGGATTCTGGGAAATGTAGTTCTCCAGTGTAGACGGTCATGGCGGTGATTCCCAGCGCAAGTCTGGCGATCCACATTTCCCGACTTCCAGTTGTTCCAGTGTCCAGGGACTCAGTTCTCAGGTTTCTTTTTGTGTTCTTATCGCTCTTTCTGTGGTGGAAGCGAATCTCACCATTTTAAGAGCTGTTTATGCGCTCAAGGCTCAAATTTCCATCCACAGCCCCGTACATCTACGCTGGTTCCAGATGTATGAGACTTGCTCTCTCCATTTGGCTGTTTTATAGACACTAAAATGCCGCAAATCAAACTCCTGACTGCGCTCTCTCAACTTCAAGTAACAGCAACCCCATCTTTTCACCTGTCCACTGAAAACCTTGACAACACCCTTAACCCTTTGATTTGTCCCATCTATCCACCGTGGAACATTCAGCTCTACCTTGACCGTCAACCCAGAGCCTGATCAGTGCCCCCCCCCCCAAAAAAATTTTTTCTTCGTTTCTAAGTTAAGAGAGGTCATGGCGGGTCTTGGAAAAGTCCGGGTTAGCGTTTTGTGGTCCTCTTTTACAATGCCTTAGCGAGAAAGTTAGGAGGCCCATCTTCCAAGCGAGGGGAAGGTGAGCACAAGACGAATGCCAAGAGTCGTCCACGCCGGGGTCTTAGCACAAGTTCTAATTCTAACTCCACCAAGACAGGCGACTTCAGTATATCGCCTATAGCCTGTCCCTTCTATATAAATGAGTTACCTCCTGAACTGTTGTGAGACTCAAATGGGAAAAGTAAGTAATTCTGATTACTCTTTACAGGAACAAGAAGGGGACAGAACAGGCCCACTGCAGAGAGGTGAGCAAAAATGGAAAGACCTGGGGCAGTGGGTGCTTGGGGTTAAGACTCGGGGAAACTCCAGAGAGGGGGAAGTGTCACATGTTAAAGATTTGGAGCCAGCACAAAGGGGGAAAAAAGGGAAAAGATTCAGTTAGCACTCAAGCAGGACCTGGGGACATAAAAACAGAAATTGGGTATTTAAAATTAGTAAACAATGCCGGGTCAGGATCAGAGTTTGTCTAGTCAATGCTGAATCCCGGTAAACTCACAAGGATTAATTTGTGGAGTGAATGAAAGAGAAAAATATCACTTATGGGAAAAATATCACTCACTTAAGTCTTCAAAATTAAGAGTAGGAAAATTCTGCAATACTCCTCGGTGAGAAATATTATTAAGGAGACTAGCACCCTGAAGGTTGGAAAAACTTTTTTTTTTTTTTTAGATTTTGTTTATTTGACAGAGAGAGAGAGAGATCACAAGTAGGTAGAGAGGCAGACAGAGAGAGAGGAGGAAGCAGGCTCCCTGCCGAGCAGCGAGCCCAATGCGGGGCTTGATCCCAGGACCCTGAGATCACGACCCAAGCCGAAGGCAGAGGCTTTAACCCACTGAGCCACCCAGGTGCCCCAGGTTGGAAAAACTTAATGCACATTGCATTTCTATATAAGGATATGATTACTGCAGAGAGATAAAATATGTTCACCTTAAAAATGAAACTGCCAGTTATTTTACCAGCCAAAAAAAAAAAAAAAAAAGGATTTATGTGGGAATAGCAGAGAATTGCAACCCAGGACAAGTAGCTAAGGAGTCCACAGAACAAAGGAGAGGAAAGCTCTATGATAAAGGAAAAAAGGGAGTTGGGAAGACTGTCATAAACAAAAAGTCCTTTGGAATAAACTGGTAGATTGAAGTATAGTGGCTTTTCATTGGCTGAGTGATGACAGTCTCTCATTCCCTGGGCTGTTCCAGGAAAGGAGAAAATCTTTCATCCTCTTGCTGGGGTAGTAAAGTGGGATCAACTCTCAAGGTGCCTCTCTTCCTGTTTGGTCTGCAATTGACAACCAATGGTAGGGCTGAGAGCAAACCCCCACCCCCCATCTCCCCACCTTCTATACTCCATTCTAATGAGATTTCCCTTTATTAATTTTCACAATTGATGAGTTTATACTGGTAAACATCCCCCTACTTGTGTAAATGGCTTTCAGTCATTCACACTGCCTAGAGAAGCTGGATAAAGTGGACTTTTATTTATTTATTTTTAAATTATTTGTTGAATTATACCAAATGTGCAGAGAGTCTGTGAATAAATTTTAAAAGTGAACACATGTGTGCACAAATCATCAAAATGTCCACAAAGGGTACATATGCCCTGCAATTGCTATCCAGTTTTAAAACACACACACACACACAAAACTACCAGAAACCCAGAAGCCTCTTTCGTGGTTCTCCGGGTCACTACAACCCCTCATCCTCCAAGAAAAATCCTATCATAAATTCTTTTTTTTTTTAATTTTTAAAATTTTTTTTATTTTTTAAAGATTTTATTTATTTATTTGACAGAGAGGTAGAGAGCACAAGTAGGCAGAGCAGCAGGCAGAGGGAGAGGGAGAAGTAGGCTCTCTCGGAGCAGAGAGCCCAATGCGGGACTTGATCCCAGGACCCTGGGATCATGACCTGAGCCGAAGGCAGCGGCTTAACCGACTGAGCCACCCAGGCCCCCATAAATTCTTTTAACATCTGACAGGGTTCTTTAAAATATGACATCTTGGCATATTGAATATTTTTTTAAAAGATTTTATTTATTTATTTGACACACAGAGAGAGATCAGATCACAAGTAGGCAGAGAGGCAGGCAGAGAGAGAGGAGGAAGCAGGCTCCCTGCTGAGCAGAGAGCCCGATGCGGGCCTCGATCCCAGGACCCTGAGATCATGACCCGAGCTGAAGGCAGAGGCTTTAACCCACTGAGCCACCCAGGCACCCAGCATATTGAATATGTTAAGTCGAAGGGATTTTTCTTTTTATTTGCCCCAGGGGTACAGGTCTATGAATCATCAGGCTTACACCTTTCGCAGCATTCACCATAGCACAAACCCTCCCCAGTGTCCATCACCCATCCACCCTATCCCTACCCTCCCACCCCCCAGGAACCCTCAGTTTGTTTTGTGAGATTAGGAGTCAAGTTGAAGGGATTTGAGAAATGGCAGGTTCAGGAAGGACTCTGGCTTCCCTTGAAGCAGGCTGTAAGATGGCCATGTGATGGATGTCCTTTCCACACCCAAAGGAAAGAAGCATCCTCATCTCTCGGGACACAGAGAGGGACACAGAGAGGAATCTAACTGAACGGGATTGCTAAATTTGCCTCGGTTTACCACGCTTAAACTCATCTCCTATTGTCCTATCACATGTTCCCACTACTTTCTACTCTTCATCAAACCCAGCATAAAAATGTCTAGGTTAACAACTCCGTGCTTTCATTTCCTTATTAAGGGTCCCGTGCCAACTAAAACCTAAATACATTTGCATGTTTTCCCTTGTTAATCTGCCTTTTGCTATAGAACCCCAACCAAGAACCTGGGAGGGTGGAAGGGAAGATTTTTTTTCACCCTCTCTTACACATCATGAAGTAGTTTTGCCTGTTTTTTGAACTTCATGTAAATAGCCTTAAATCCCCCTTTGGGATTGATGCAAAAGTAAAAACCTGACCAATGCAAGAGAACAGCGCCACTTAGCGTATGAGGGCAATGACTGCAGTGGGGCAAGGGACCATCTTTTCAGTAAAGCTAGATCCATTCTCAAAAAATCATTCTACAATGAATGCAGGAATGTGAGAAGTAAAACAAAAAAATACAGAGAAAACGTGACTTCATATCTTGGAATAGGCAGATATTTCTTAAATAGGAGGCAAAGGAAAGAAAGATTTGATAAGCAAGAATGCATTAAAATTAGGAACTGCTCAAAAAAAAATTACTCATCAAAAGACATCATTGGGGTGCCTGGGTGGCTCCATCCGTTTAGCGTCTGACATTTGATCTCAGCTCAGGTCTTGATCTCAGGTTTGTGAGTTCAAGCTCTGCATTGGGCTCCACATGGAGCCTACTGAAAAAAAAGGCGGGGGGGGGCGCATGGGTGGCTCAGTCATTAAGTGTCTGCCTTTGGCTCAGCTTTTGATCTCAGGGTTCTGGGATCGAGCCCCACATCTGGCTCCCTCCTCAGTGAGAGGACTGCTTCTCCCTCTCCTACTCTCCCTGCTTGTGTTCCCTCTCTCGCTGTGTCTCTGTCAAATAGATAAAACCTTAAAAAAAAAAAGACATCACTGATAGTGAAAAAGCAACCCACAAAGGGAACAAAAACATACACCTACAAAATAATTCATACTTAGACATTTAGACTATGTAAAGAAGTTTTACAAATTAACAAGAAAAAGTCAACTCAATTTAAAAATAGGCAAAAAAAAATCTGGACACATCACAAAACAGGATATCTGAACGGCTAATAAACATAGTAAAAGGTTGTTGACTTTGTTAGGGAAGTGCTAAGTAAGTTACCACAATTAGATACCACTACTCCCTCAACAGAATGGGTAGGGCGCCTGGGTGGCTCAGTGGGTTAAAGCCTCTGCCTTCGGCTCAGGTCATGATTTCAGGGTCCTGGGATCGAGGCCCACATGGGGCTCTCTGCTAGGCAGGGAGCCTTCTTCCTCCTCTCTCTCTGCCTGCCTCTCTGCCTGCTTGTAATCTCTCTCTCTCTCTCTCTCTCTCTCTCTCTCTCTCTCAAATAAATAAATAAAATCTTTAAAAACAAAACAAAACAAAAAAAAACCAGAATGGGTAAAAAAAGTCCGAAAATACTCAGCATTAGCGAGGATATGGAAGAAGTAGAACTCACGTTGCCAATGGGAAGGCAATTTGGTATAGTCACATCGGAAAACTAGTGGAATCTACTACAGGATATGCACAAATACATATCCTATAAGCTGGAAATTCCACTTCTCAACAAAAGACAGGTGCAAAAATATTCATAGCAGCATTGTTATTAGTACCCAACATTTGGACACTATTCAAGTGTCCATTAACAGAAGGATGAATAAATTGTAACACATTTACATACCACGAATGAACAAACTGCCACTAGGTGTGGCATTTTGGATGAATATCACAAACATAATGAGTTGGGCAAGAAAGCCAGACACAGGGCGCCTGGGTGGCTCAGTGGGTTAAAGCCGCTGCCTTCGGCTCAGGTCATGATCCCAGGGTCCTGGGATCGAGGCCCGCATCGGGCTCTCTGCTCCGCAGGGAGCCTGCCTCCTCCTCTCTCTCTGCCTGCCTCTCCGCCTACTTGTAATCTCTCTCTCTGTGTCAAATGAATAAATAAAATCTTTAAAAAAAAAAAAAAAGAAAGCCAGACACAAATGAGGACATAGTGTATTTCCCTGAGACACAAAGTACAAAACAGGCAAAGTAATGCGTACTGTTAGACATCAGATGGTCACTACCCAGGGGGAGGGAGACCTTGATTGGTAAGGAAACAGAGGGCTTCCTGGATGCTGATAGAGTTTTAGTTCTTGGGATGCCTGGGTGGCTCAGTCGATCAAGCATCTGCCTTCAGCTCAGGTCGTGTTCCCAGTCCTGGGATCAAGTCCCACAGCAGGCTCCCTGCTCAGCCAGAAGCCTGCTTCTCCCTTTGCCTGCCGCTCCCCCTGCTTGTGTGCTCTTGCGCTCTCTCCCTCTCTCTCCCTGACAAATAAATAAGTAAAATCTTAAAAAAGGATAGAGGGTTCTAGTTCTTGATCTGGATGGATGCTGTTAATGTGGGTGTGACCAGTTTGTGAAAACTCATCCAGTTATATGTATATTATAGTTCACTAAAAAATTAGGGATGCCAGTGTGGCTTAGTCGGTTAAGCATCTGCCTTTGGCTCAGGTCATGATCCCAGGGGCCTGGGTTCAAGTCCCACATTGGGCTCCTTGCTCAGCAGGAGCCTGCTTCTCTCTCTGCCTGCCCCTGTCCCTGCTTGTGCACACACACACTCTCTCAAATAAATAAATAAAATCTAAAAAAGAGATCTCCCCCATAGCTTCTCAGTGATGTTGGATATTTTCCATTTGCTACTCTAAACCATACTCTACCCTGGCCTCTTGCCCAGGAAGGTTGATCATTTTAGTCTACATCAACAGATTTCTTTGCCCTCTGGCTTTCCACTGGGTTGGACCAATGGGAAGCACTGGCAAGATGTCAGAGGAAAGAAGAGTGAGGTTTGGGTATTTATGCCTCCATCTTTCTCCCTGTAGGTCACCAAGGGCTGCCTGCCCCGCTCAGATCCCTACTCCTGTAATGCAGCCTTCTCTTTTTTTTTTTTTTAAAGATTTTATTTATTTATTTGATACACAGAGAGAGATCACAAGTAGGTGGAGAGGCAGGCAGAGAGACAGGGAGAGGAGGAAGCAGGCTCCCTGCCGAGCAGAGAGCCCGATGCGGGCCTCGATCCCAGGACGCTGAGATCATGACCTGAGCCGAAAGCAGAGGCTTTAACCCACTGAGCCACCCAGGCGCCCGCAGCCTTCTCTTAATAGACATAGTGAACCACACTACTCCTTGTGATTTGCCTAAACCCCACCCATACCTTTGCCTTTGTAAATATTGCCTTATTAAGTTCTACTCAAGTTATTCTTGAGTCATCTGAATCCTACTGGGCCTTGATGAATACAGTAAAGGGTACCATGATTGGCCTCAAGAAAGAGGCTCTCTTATAGAGGTCTGAGGTTGGGTTGGTTACGTATTTGAGGAGCTCGTGGATGACCTCTTTGTGAGGGGGGAAACGGGCATGGATAACATGGCAGATAGTGGTATCATGATTACTCAAACTATCATCCATTGTAGCAAATGAAGCCCAAGTGAAAGCATTGGGGGATGAAGTGGTGTGGCACCCACTTCATTGCTGTAACAACAGTGACTATGAAATTTGTAGATTCTCCTGCTTTTTTTTTTTTTTTTTTTTAAAGATTTTATTTATTCATTTGACACACAGAGAGATTACAAGTAGGCAGAGAGGCAGGCAGAGAGACAGGGAGAGGAGGAAGCAGGCTCCCCGCTGAGCAGAGAGCCCGATGCGGGCCTCGATCCCAGGACGCTGAGATCATGACCTGAGCCGAAAGCAGAGGCTCTAACCCACTGAGCCACCCAGGCGCCCAATTCTCCTGCTTTTTTTTTTATTTTATTTTTTCAGTGATTCAAGATTCATTGTTTATGCACCACACCCAGTGCTCCATGCAATACGTGCCTTCCTTAATACCCACCACCAGGCTCACCCATCCCCCCTCCCCCCCTCCATAACCCTCACCTTGTTTCTCAGAGTCCACAGTCTCTCATGGTTCATCTCCCCTTCCAGTTTACCCCAATTCACTTTTCCTTCCCTTCCCCTAGAGTCCTCCATTTTATTGCTTATGTTCCACAAGTAAGTGAAACCATATGATAGTTAACTTTCTCAGTTTGACTTATTTCACTCAGCATAATCTCCTCCAGACCCGTCCATGTTAATGCAAATGTTGGGTATTCATCCTTTCTGATGGCTGCGTAATATTCCATTGTGTATATGGACCACATCTTTATCCATTCATCCGTTGAAGGGCATCTTTACTCTTTCCATAGTTTGGCGATTGTGGACATTGCTGCTATGAACATTGGGGTACATATGGCCCTTCTTTTCACTACATCTGTATCTTTGGGGTAAATACTCAGTAGTGCAATGGCAGGGTCATAGGGTAGCTCTATTTTTAATTTTTTGAGGAATATCCACACTATTTTCCAAAGTGGCTGCACCAACTTTCATTCCCACCAACAGGGAAAGAGGCTTCCCCTCTCTCCACATCCTCTCCGACACTTGTTGTTTCCTGTCCTGTTGATTTTGGCCATTCTAACTGGTGTAAGATGGTATCTCAATGTGTTTTTGATTTGAGGTTCCCTGAAGGCTAGTGATGATGAACATTTTGTCATGTGTAGTCTCCTGGTTTTTAAGACATCTCTAGAGAGAGATACAGGTGAAAGGAGAAATGAAAGGCTGTAAATATATAATTGAGACCATGCATAGAAAGTTAGAAACCTTGGCGGGGGGAATGGGAATTTGGAGGATGTGTGTCTGGCTTTGTTATGGGTAAACAAGGGGGTCACTAGTGACTCTTATCCAAGTCATAGGGGGAAGGGAAGCTCGCTGTGGTAAGTAGTTTCTCCCACAAAAGTGTGGGAGGTGGTGGTGGGGGAGGTCCTGGTTTTCCAGCAGCACAGATGAAGTTGAATGTTCTCTTTCTCCTTTACATGTTGATATTTGAATAACAGACGTAAATGACTGGTTTTCTCTCAGATGCCTTACCTGTCTTCAATTAATTTTTTTGAGCAGGTGTTCTCAGTGAGAAATGGGTGGATGTCATAGCTGAGTTTGGGTGGGGTCTCCTGGCACCTAGTGGTAGAAACAAGGACGCAGCTAACCATCCCCCAATGTGCAGACCACTCCCCTAACAGAGGTACACTGGGCTCCAAACATGGTTAGCGCCCAGGTGGGGGGCAGGGGGCATGGACACAAAAATCACCGCTTGCCTCTCCTTCGAGAAGCAGAGCTTCACATGCTGGGCAACCATGTCTGAAAACCTACACTTCTTCTGAGATGCAGAAAACAAACAGGATCTGAGGATTTTGAAGTGCATCTTGATTTTCCCTTGGAGTTACTGATCATTATTCATGTGTGTGTTAACCTGCAGTTGAAACACAGTGGCTCAGGGCGCCTGGNGCCTGGGTGGCTCAGTGGGTTAAAGCCTCTGCTTTCGGCTCAGGTCATGATCTCAGCGTCCTGGGATCGAGGCCCGCATCGGGCTCTCTGCTCAGCAGGGAGCCTGCTTCCTCCTCTCCCTGTCTCTCTGCCTGCCTCTCTGCCTACTTGTGGTCTCTCTCTCTGTGTCAAATAAATAAATAAAATCTTTAAAAAAAAAAAAAAAGAAACACAGTGGCTCAGACTTGTAGGATTTTTATATGGAGTTTGTTGAATTTTAGTTATAAAAATTCAGAAGCAAGGGCCTCTGATTTTAGCTGAGAGACAGAAAAGGGCAAGAAGCAAATTTTTTTTCTATAATGGGCCATCTAGTAGATATTTTAGGCTTTGTGGGTCTAAAGAAAATCTCACTTCCCCCTCTGAATCTCCTTTAACCTCACTCAGCACTTCGAACTCGTTCCGATACCTCTGGCCTCCAAATGTGCACGTGTTTGCTCCCTCACACTAAATGATGCTCACATTTTCTGGCTCCCAGCTGGGTGTCCTGCAATTCAGCTTAGTTCTAATACTATCTACCTGGATATAATATTAGATCCCACAAGTTAAGGGTTTAGTCCCACAAGACCGCTCTGCCCCACTTCAGAAACCAACCGCAAATCCAGATTGTCTCCTATGCTTCTGACTGACTGGCTGTAAATCAGAGGGGTTCCCTTGGCCCTCTCCTCAGGTTCAATTAATTTTCTAGAGCAGCTCACAGAATTCAGGAAAACAGTTTACTTACTAGATTCCTGCCTCCCCCCCCCCCCCCTTTTTTTTTTTTTACAAAGGTTGAGAATGAACAGCTAGATGAAGAGATATGTAGGGCCATGTCCAGAAGGGTCCTGAGCTGCGTCCCTGAGGAGTCTGGGGTGCTCCACCCTCTGAGAACATGGATGTGTTCTTGTTCACCAACCTAGAAGCTCTCTGAACCGTGTCTTTTTCTTTTTTCTCTTCTTTTTTCTTTTTAGGTTTCATTACATAGGTTGGATTGATTGAATCATTGGTCATTGGTAGATCGGTTCAACCTCCAACACCTGGAGGATTGGGGGTTGGAGCTCAAAGTTCCAACCTTCTAACCGCTTCTTGGTCTTTCTGGCAACCAACCCTGAAGCTATCTAGGAGTCCCTGAGTCAAGAGTTGTCTCATTAGCATACCAAGGACACCCTTATCAATCAGGACATTCCAAGGAGTGCTGTGCTGGGAACTGAGGACAAAGACCAAAATGTTTTCCCTAGAGACAAAAGCCAGCCTTCCATCTGTACAAATTTTCTCCCCATGCCCATCTCAGAGCACACAGAACACACCCCAGAAAGTGAGTTCTGCTTAAAAACAGTGTTCCCTGCATAGAGCCTGCTTAGTACAGAAATTTAGCCTCAAACATGACAGTTGATTTAATAATCAACTGTGTAATATTACTCTGCCCATTGTATAGACGTTGAAGTGAACTCAGAGTTAAGTTAGTTAATAAATGACAGGTACTAAAACACAGGATAGTAAGACTTAATACTAAAGCTATTTGACTTGAAAGCCATGATTAAGCACTTTGTCAGAGGGGTGCCTGCGTGGCTCAGTTGTTAGGCGTCTGCCTTTGGCTCAGGTCAGATCCCAGGATCCTGGGATCAAACCCCACATCGGGCTCCCCGCTCAGCAGGGAACATGTTTCTCCCTCTCCCACCCCCCTGCTGTGTTCCCTCTCTCACTGTGTCTCTCTCTGCCAAATAAACAAATAAAATCTTAAACAAACAAACAAACAAAAAAACCCCACCTGATCCAGGGCTTCTGAGCTAATGGGTAGGACATTTTCTTTTTTTTAAAAAAGATTTTATTTATTTATTTGACAGAGAGAGATTATAAGTAGGTAGAGAGGCAGGCAGAGAGAGAGAGGAGGAAGCAGGCTCCCCGCTGAGCAGAGAGCCCGATGTGGGCCTTGATCCCAGGACCCTGAGATCATGACCTGAGCCGAAGGCAGAGGCTTTAACCCACTGAGCCACCCAGGCGCCCGGATGGGACATTTTCAATGTGAAGTTTTTCTTCCAGATATTTCCATTACAATTAAAAAAAAAAGCACTTTGTCAGAATTAAATTAGGGGGGAGTCAGGATTTCTAGAATACCCAGTATTTCATTCCCTTTCAGTCGTTCCAGAAGCCTATACCCAAGGCAGATGACAGAATCACGACAAGGAAGGTGTTCCAGAGATGAGTTTCCTCAAGGCTCCCTTCATGTCCCTGTTCCTCAGGCTGTAGATGAAGGGGTTCACTATGGGTGTGACCACTGTGTACATCACTGAGGCCACTGCTCTCTTCCTGGAGGAGAGGGAGACTGCAGAACTAAGGTAGACTCCAACACAAGTCCCGTAGAATAAGAAAACAACAGACAGGTGAGACCCACAGGTGGAAAAAGCTTTGAACTTTCCACCAGTTGATGGGATTCTCAGGATAGAGGCGATAATTCGAGTGTAAGAGAAAATTATCCCTGAGAGGGGACCAACCCCCAACAGGCTGGTCACTGAATACACCAGAATGTTATTGGTAAGAGTATCAGAACAGGCAAGTTTGAGGATCTGAGCAAGCTCACAGAAGAAGTGGGGGATTTTCAAGTCTATGCAGAAGGACAGCTGCAACACCATCAGAGTGTGGAGCAGGGCGTTCATGATGCTGATGAGCAAGGAGAGAAGAACCAGCAGGCCACAGAGGTGGGGGTTCATGATGACGGTGTAATACAGAGGACGGCAGATGGCCACATAGCGGTCATAAGCCATCACAGTTAGCAGTAAATTGGCCATACATAGAAAAACCATGAAAAAATAGAGCTGAGCGAGGCAGCCTGCATAGGTGATGGCTTTGTTCTCTGTCTGGATGTTCAGCAGCATCTTGGGGACGATAGTGGAAGTCAAACAGATGTCGACCAAGGACAGGTTGGAGAGGAAGAAGTACATGGGGGTGTGGAGGTGGGGGTCGGACCCAACCGCCAGGGTGATGAGCAGGTTCCCGAGCACCATGACCAGGTACGTGGTCAGGAACAGCCCGAAGAGAAGGGGCTGCAGTTCTGGATCCTCAGAAAGTCCCGTGAGGAGGAACTCTGATACTTCTGTCTGGTTTTCTGATTCCATGTTGTTGATGTGTCTGCTGAGTTAGAGACATGAGTTAGTTACCGTGAAACCAACACACAGACATCCCTTGTTGGAGAGAAGTCTTTATCTATTGCTTTAAAATCTTGTAATATTTAAATAATTCTTCCCATGAGGTTCCTTTACTCCTTTCTTCCCTCACCAAGTAAATTTTGAGTGACTTCTAGGTATTACCCATTTTTATAATGCTAAAATTAAGAATGAAAATAAGTGCTGTTTTATTTATTTTTTTTAAGGAACTATCATGCCTGCATGCCATTTTAAGATCTAGGGTTAAATTCTCATAGTTTCTTCAAATGATTTTTTTATTTTTTTATTTTTTTAAAAGATTTTATTTATTTGACAGAGAGAGAGATTACAAGTAGGCAGAGAGAGAGGAAGAAGCAGGCTCCCTGCTGAGCAGAGAGCCCCATAAGGGACTCAATCCCGGGACCCTGAGACCATGACCTGAGCCGAAGGCAGAGGCATTAACCCACTGAGCCACCCAGGGCGCCCATCTTCAAATGATTAAACCTTGTTAGATGACTTTACTTTCTCAGAAAATCTTAACTGTGTAAGTAACTCCGTACTGGGTCTGCAAATAACTGCAGATGTCAGGTAATCCTGGAAATTAGAATCTGACATTCTCTACTGCCTCCAGGTAAGGAATAACACTATTAACCCATTCCTGTAAATACTCTATATTTTATAATTACATCAAAGCATTCTATTGGGACCTGTCTGTTTGGACAGGAATTGCGTTTGCAGGACTTGTGGTTTGTCATTTGTCATCAGCCTACAGTGAATAAGAGACATTCTAAGAAAAGGCTGAATGAGTATCTCTTTTGTGTCTGTTGAGGAAATGTCACATCCAGAGGGAAAATTCTTGTCTGTTCCTTAAAACAAGAGACACTAATGATTTTTATGAACAACTGGTTATTTTCTCTGATAATCACATTTCTTTTTCTTTTCCCTACTCTCCCTCTGTCCCTTTCTTCCTTCCTTTCCTTTTTTCTTCCTTCCTTCCTCTTTCTCTCTGCTAGTAACCTTAGAGCCAGATATATGGGCCATGTCTAGAAACTGAGAGTGATTTTATAGCATATTTTTAAAAATTTTATTTATTGGGCACCTGGGTGGCTCAGTGGGTTGAAGCCTCTGCCTTCGGCTCAGGTCATGATCTCAGGGTCCTGGGATCGAGGCCCACATCGGGCTCTCTGCTCGGCAGGGAGCCTGCTTCCTCCTCTCTCTCTGCCTACCTCTCTGCCTACTTGTAATCGCTCTCTCTGTGTCAAATAAATAAATAAATAAAATCTTAAAAAAATTATTTATTTATTTGTTAGAGGGAGAGGGAGAGAGGTAGACCACAAGCAGGGAGAGTGGCAGGCAGAGGGAGAAGCAGGCTCCCCGCTGAGCAGGGAGCCCGACACAGGACTCCATCCAAAGATGCTGGGATCATAACCTGAGCCAAAGGCGGATGGTTAACTGACGGAGCCACTCAGGCATCCAGGGCTTTTGTTTCTTTTTTTATTTTTATTTTTATTTTTATTTTTTTATTTTTTTAAAAGATTTTATTTATTCATTTGACACAGAGAGACTACAAGTAGGCAGAGAGGCAGGCAGAGAGAGAGGAGGAAGCAGGCTCCCTGCTGAGCAGAGAGCCCGATGCGGGCCTCGATCCCAGGACCCTGAGATCATGACCTGAGCCGAAGGCAGCGGCTTTAACCCACTGAGCCACCCAGGCGCCCGGGCTTTTGTTTCTTATGTGGGTAATAGAAATGAGAATATACTGTCTACATTCCAGGAATGCACATGACAAGGAAAAAGCAAATCACATGGCTGAGTGTCCACTCATTTGCTCATATTATTTATATTACTATCACTGGAACTTGAGAAGATCCTGACATGATTCCTCCCTTTGAGTGGCACGTATTGGAGGGTGTAGAGGAAAAGGACAGGAAGATAAAGGAGCAGCAGGAGGAGAGAGAACAACTATGGGGCAACAAGCTATGGCAAGACCGTTTTGAAAATTCTTCTAGGGGGCGCCTGGGTGGCTCAGTGGGTTAAGCCTCTGCCTTCGGCTCAGGTCATGATCTCGGGGTCCTGGGATCGAGCTCCATGTCGGGCTCTCTGCTCAGCGGGGAGCCTGCTTCCTCCTCTCTCTCTGCCTCTCTGCCTACTTGTGATCTCTCTCTCTCTGTCAAATAAATAAATAAAATCTTAAAAAAAAAAAAAAAGAGGGCGCCTGGGTGGCTCAGTGGGTTAAAGCCGCTGCCTTCGGCTCAGGTCATGATCTCAGGGTCCTGGGATCGAGTCCCACATCGGGCTCTCTGCTCGGCAGGGAGCCTGCTTCCTCCTCTCTCCTCTCTCTCTCTCTGCCTCTCTGCCTACTTGTAATCTCTCTCTCTGTGTCAAATGAATAAATAAAAAATCTTTAAAAAAAAAAAAAAAGAAAGAAAATTCTTCTAGGACTCTTGATTACATTAAGTGGTAAATCATCTGGGGGAGACAGGCCTCCTTCCCTTAAGTTTCAGTGCCTCCCTCAAAGGGTTGGATTTAAAACTAGCAATATGAGGATAGAGCAGAAGGGTCCCCTCCTGTTCTCCCTGGGAAACGAAGTGGTGCATCGGAGCAGCCTGGAATCCTTGGAGAAGTTCAGAAAGTATTGATTCATTTGAGTAGGGAATCCATCCTTGCAAACTTCAGGTGAGGAAAAGGTGTCAACAGAGTCAGGAGCAATTGTGGATCTAGTGCCAGGGAACTTGGAAATCTGCCAAGTAGTTAATGAAAAATCAGGAATGCCTTTAGACAGCTATTTTCAATCTCATCCTGCATCAGACTCACCAGAAAGGTTTCTTAAAAACTGGTTGGTAGGCGCCACCCCAGAGTTACAGCGTGTCTAGGTGAGGACTGAGAAAGTGTAGTTCAAGGAACTCCCCAGGTGATGATACTTAAGGCAAAACCAGCTGCGTCATGCTCAGGTCCTGGGGCAAAACGAAAATGTGGGACCCCCTGGTTCAAAAATTTCAAGACAGTGACAGCAAAGCATTAAACCAAGAGTAGGGTTCTCTGTGACTGTCCACGTTGTAGGCGTATGAACCCAGCCCCGGATGCTGGTCTGGGGACAACATTTTGAGAACCACTGCTTTAGACTTCCTGCTTGACCTAGGACTACCGCTACCTGGGAATAATAATAGTAATAGTAGGGCGCCTGGGTGGCTCAGTGGGTTAAAGCCTCTGCCTTCGGCTCAGGTCATGATCTCAGGGTCCTGGGATGGAAGCTCGCATCGGGCTCTCTGCTCAGCAGGGAGCCTGCTTCCTCCTCTCTCTACCGGCTTGTGATCTCTCTCTATGTCAAATAAATAAATAAAAATCTTAAAAAAAAAAGTAATAGTAAACGGCCCCTTTTCTCCAGAACTTACAAGGGATTTCTGTATCTCCAGGATGGTCCCACTGAAGGCCAAGGTGTTGAGTTTCTCCCCAGGATGTGGATGTTGAAGACAAATTGACCTTTGAGAATTTCAAGGAGACAGTCTTTCGTGGAATTTCTGGACAAGACAAATTCTCTAAGAAGGGACACAGTGTCTTCCTTCCTGGTCTGATAGGTGTGCAATTGTGTTCACGAGGGACAGGCAGTCTATTTACATTTTTTTCTGTCCCTAGAGGCCTCATTTCCAAAGCTCTCATTAGCCAAATTGTTCTCTCTCTCTCTCTTTTTTAAAGATTTTATTTATTGTAGAGAGAGTGAGAGAGCATGCACTCAAGTGGGGGGAGGGGCAGAGGGAGAGGGAGAAGCAGACTCCCCGCTGAGCCCTGAGCCCCATGTGGGGCTCAGTCCCAGGACCCTGAGATCATGACGGGAGCCAGCCAAAGTCAGATGCTTAACCCACTGAGCCACCCAGGTGCCCCCAGATTGTTCGCTCTTCATTCTAATCCTGTAGCAGCAGGCAGGAACCTGCTGGCTTGCTAATTACCTGACAGGGCATAAAGCATTTGCCCGTTCCTTCTCCTGCCTCTCCTCTGTTCCAGAGTTAGAGCTCACAGTCCAGGGCTGATGAAGATGCTCAAAAACAGATAAAGTCACCACTCATCACGTACCACTCACTTTTCCAGGAGGCAGTTTGCCAAACCCCGGTCATTTCTGATTGTCTTCATGGTTGTTGCCGATACTCTTGTTGACTGGGAAGCAATTCTTTTTATTTTATTTTATTTTATTTTAAAGGTTTTATTTATTTATTTGACACAGAGAGAGAGATCACAAGTAGGCAGAGAGGCAGGCGGAGAGAGAGGAGGAAGCGGGCTCCCTGCTGAGCAGAGAGCCCGATGCGGGCCTGGATCCCAGGACGCTGAGATCATGACCCGAGCCGAAGGCAGTGGGTTAAACTGAGCCACCCAGGCGGCCCATCAGCTATACCTCATTAAGAAAAAAAAATATCCCACAATTGCTATTTCGTGGGGGGAAAAAGAAAAAAGAGTTCCTGTCTTCACCTACACCAATCACTCACTATCTTTAAGCATTTACTTCTCTTTAAGCAATTGTCATTGTGGAAGCTTTCTTACTTGATTTTTCTGTATAATTGTGTGTTGTTTCTTCTACATTCCTGATGTTTAGAATCATGCCTGGTACACAGTAGGCACTCGATAAATATTTATTCAAGGCATGAATGAATGAACGAAGGTAAATACCCTGCAAAAAGGGGCAGCAATTTGGGCTTTCGTAGGCAGTGAATCACCGAGATTTCTGAGTCCTTGTATCTTTCTGGATATTTAGGAAATACCAAGTAAGTGGAATTAAGGTCATCAGGGCATACGGTTTGGTTAACAATAATCCTATACCAAGTGTACTACTTACGTCTGATGGAGGAGACCAGGGTGTGTCTTTTAATCCTTTTGTCCTTTCAATCACATTACTAGATAAGAGTCAGTGACCTTGTGTGTTTCTCCAGATGGAAAGCCTGCTGTGGCTCAGGAGGTTGTGAACAACTTTGCGGCTCAAACCCTTACCTTGCTGCCATATGGATTTCCGTGTGTCTTGGTGAGTAACTGTGGCAGGGGTTCCCCCTCTACTCTTGACTTTATAAGAGAATTCTTAATTTACAGAATGTTTCTTTGTTTGTTTTTTAAAGATTTTGTCTGTTTACTTGAGAGAGAGTGAGAGAGAGAAAGCATGAGTAGCGGGGAGGGGCAGAGAGAGAAGCAGGCTCCTCACTGAGCAGCGAGCCGGGAGCTCTGTGCGGGACTCGATCCCAGGACCCCAGGATCCTGACCTGAGCTGAAGGCAGATACTTAACCGACTAAGCTACCCAGGTGCCCCAGAATGTTTGCTCCTGACTGTGGGCATCAGGGTCCACTTTGCCGTTGGGGTATTTTGTGAAATGTCATTTTTCAGTTATTTATGTTGGGTAGGTTTTGTTCACAGGGTATCAGGATGGGCAATGTATTACCGTTTAATTGTGAGTTCTGTGATCAGCTTTGTTCTTTTCAGATGAGCTAACTAAAATTACAACCCCCAATGCTTGAAAATCAAGAGATCCTAGAAAAAGTAATGTAACTTCATTAAGAAGTTGATGAAATTAGAGTTGAATTGACTACATGTGTTGAGTTTTGCCTGGTGTTAATGAGATATATGCTTATTTCCCCACAAACCAGATAAAACATAATAGATAAATTAGGTATCAGCTTTGGCTTTAAAGGCTAAGGATTTGGTCATAAAAAGAGTATTTTGTAGAATTTGAAGCCTTGTTTACCCAGATAGAATTCATCTTATTTTAAACTTAATAAACTTCATTGTCTTTATTTTTATTTTTTTAAAGATTTTATTTATTTATTTCACAGAGGGAGAGAGATCACAAGGAGGCAGAGAGGCAGGCAGAGAGAGAGGAGGAAGCAGGCTCCCTGCCAAGCAGAGAGCCCGATGCGGGCCTCGATCCCAGGACCCTGAGATCATGACCTGAGCCGAAAGCAGAGGCTTTAACCCACTGAGCCACCCAGGCGCTCTGTCTTTATTTTTATTGTTATGCATATTTCAGTGATTCTTATCATTTAATATGTTGACACTAAAAGTTGACACTGTTGAGGTGCGTTTTCGTTGCCTGAGTAGTCCACAAGGTATTACCTGCCTACACTGAGCTTGTACTGTTTGCTCAGTCCCACAGATTTAACGGCAAACAAAATTAATAAGGGTCAGGTCCCCTGGATTTTACAGTCCAGCCAGTAAGTGTGATAAGTGATAGCTGATGGAGGTTACGTAAACGAGGGGATGTCAGAGGAGGACTTGATCTGAGCTTCCTAAATCTTCTTGGAAAGAAAAGACATTAAAGCCACAGTCTTAGAAATGACTAGTGTAGGGGAGCCTGGGTGGCTCAGGGGGTTAAGCCTCTGCCTTCAGCTCAGGTCATGATCTCAGGGTCCTGGGATCGAGCTCTGCATCGGGCTCCCTGCTCGGTGGGGAGCCTGCTTCCTCCTCTCTCTCTGACTGCCTCTCTGCCTACTTGTGATCTCTCTCTGTCTGTCAAATAATAAATAAAGAAAATCTTAAAAAAAAAAGAAAGAAATGACTAGTGTAGAGGTTGCATTTATTTATTTATTTATTTATTTATTTATTTTAAAAAAGATTTTATTTATTTGACACAGCGCGAGAGAGATCACAAGTAGGCAGAGAGGCAGGCAGAGAGAGGAGGAAGCAGGGTCCCTGCTGAGCAGGGAGCCCGATGCGGGCCTCGATCCCAGGACCCTGGGATCATGACCTGAGCCGAAGGCAGAGGCTTTACCACTGAGCCACCCAGGCGCCCTAGAGGTTGCTTTTAGGGAAATAGCCTTGAGCAATGGAACACAGAAAGGGCCACAGTGACCGCCTGACTGAAGACAGGCCCTTCAGGCAACCCACCTCAGATTATCCGTAGGTGTTAACTTACAAATGGGCTACTTATCACCAGGCACAGTTCCCAGAAAAATGAAGACTCCATTTGTTGCCATACCTCCTCATCTTCCCCCTTTAAAGGCTTTTTTTAAAAAAGATTTTATTTACTTGAGAGAGAAGGATAGTGGGGCAGGGGTCAGGAAGGGGGACTATGGGGGGCAGAGGGAGAAGTAGACTCCCTGCTGAGAAAGGAGCCCGACGTGGGATTCATGGGATTCCATCCTGCGACTCCGAGATCATGGCCTGAGCAAGGCAGATGCTTAACTGACTGAGCCACCCAGGTGCCCCACAAAGGTTTTTTTTTTTTAAATTTAGAGAGAGTGAGTGTGAGAGTGGGGGGAGGGAGAGAGGGAAAGGGAGAGAGAAAGAAACTGGAGCAGACTTTGAACTGAGCTCAGAACCAGATGTGGGGCTCATCTCAGGACACTGAGACCATGACATGAGCTGAAATCAAGAGTTGGATGCTGAACCGACTGAGCCACCCAGGCACCCCATCTTCCCCCTTTAAACACAGGCCCCAACCACTGCCTCATTGCAGACAACCTCTTCTTTGGGGTCCTGCCTGCTGTCCCTTATGGTGTATTCAGTAAACTTGTATCTCCTTTGTTCCACCTCTGGTGAATCCTTTCACCACCGATGCCATTGGCTTCTACCCAATCGCCCCCCACATTTGGGGGGCTCCCCATCTGATCTAGAATCCCCATTTAGACACCACAGCTAGGCAGTTAGCTGGGATGTGGTGGGCCGTGTATGCGGAGAGCATTTTAGCAGGATGGCTCTTCCCATGCAAAACATCTGGGGCAGCTAAGAGCTTGGAGTGTTCTGGGAACTGAGAAAGACCAGACAGGCCTGAAAACAAAGCAAGAGAGGAGGAAGGTGAATTAGATGGTATGATTTTCAACCTTGAAAGCAAGATGAGGATTTAATTTTTTTTTAAGATTTATTTATTTATTTATTTATTTATTTATTTATTTATTTGACAGAGAGAGAGATCACAAGTACACAGAGAGGCAGGCAGAGAGAGGGGAGGAAGCAGGCTCCCTGCTGAGCAGAGAGCCCGATGTGGGCCTCTGATCCCAGGACGCTGAGATCATGACCTGAGCCGAAAGCAGAGGCTTTAACCCACTGAGCCACCCAGGTACCCCGAGGATTTAATTCTTAAGGCTGGTGGGAAGCCAGTGTGAGCTGGGGTGGCCCACAGTTGGATTGGTGTTTAGCTTAGAAGAGCTAGCTGCATAGTGAGGATGGCGGGCAGGAAGGACGAGCTTGAGGGAATGGAGACAAGATTAAGGATTAGTAGTAGGGTTTAGGAATGGATGATGGCAGTCTAGACTCTTGGTTTCATTTTTTTAAAAAGGATTTTATTTATTTATTTGGGCAGGAGGGAGAAAGAGTGCATGATTATGAGCGAGGGGAGTGGCAGAGGGAGCTGGATGCAGGACTCGATCCCAGGACTCTGGGATCATGACCTGAACTGAAAGCAGACACTTAACCTGAGCCACCCAGGCGTCCCCAAACTCGTGGTTTCAAAGTGGAATGAGTGAGGATGTCGGGGACAGATGGAAGGTGGAAGGATTCTTTGGAGACTCATTTCTGGGAATCTGGGCACTTGATATGGCTAGAGATGTTCCAGTGACTGGGTTTAGTGTTTTGATAAGAAAAGGCCACTCTTGTACCTTTTTAAAAAATTTTATTTATTTATTTGACAGAGAGAGAGAGAGAGAGATCACAAGTAGGTGGAGAGGCAGGCAGAGAGAGAGGAGGAAGCAGGCTCCCTGCTGAGCAGGGAGCCCGATGCGGGCCTCGATCCCAGGACCCTGAGATCATGACCTGTGCTGAAGGCAGAGGCTTAACCCACTGAGCCACCCAGGTGCCCCACACTCTTGTACTTTTGAACATTAGAGTCTAGAGGAAGAAAAAGAATGTAAGTGAGCAAAGAACTAAATATATCATTACAAATTGTGAAAAAGGCTACATGGGAAGAATAATAGGTTTAGACAATAAGAGGAGACTAGCTTTATATTGGGTGTGGGGCCACCGTAAAGGTGAACGCAAGAAAATGACATCAAAGAGACCAAAAAGTAACAGGAAGAATTTTCTGTGTGAGGTGAGAGCTGGGGGCAAGAGTTCAGTAGTTGGGGAGATTTTCTCTGGAGAAAGCATCATCAAAAGATTGATAAGATTTGGGTGTTAGAGAGAGAGAGTGTGTAATGGTTTGGATTAGTATGAGTACCAATTTCTGGTATGTGGTAGGGTGGGAATCCCATCAGGCAGTAGTTTCAGGTTTCAAGTGATTGTCACTGTCTTTGGGGGTGGGAGAGAGAGTATGCCTGTATTTTAAATTTCCAATGGCTGTTGAGCCTAAGAGAGAGGAATCAAGGATTCTGCTAGGTTTGTTTTTTTTAAAGATTTTATTTATTTATTTGTCAGAGAGAGAGAGAGAGAGCGCGAGCACAAGCAGGCAGAGTGGCAGGTAGAGGCAGAGAGAGAAGCAGGCTTCTTGCTGAGCAAGGAGCCCAATGCAGGACTTGGTCCTGGGATGAAGGCAGCTGCTTAACTGAGTCACCCAGGCATCCCTACTGTTAGGTTTTGATTCCAGCCCAGAGAAGGCCAGAAGCCCTTGTCAAATGGCTAATCTTGTTTCAATTAATTATAGCTGTGGGGTGGGACCAAAGAGTGGGATGAAGGATGGGATACCAATAATCCTTTCTGCCTACTTTGAAAGATTTTTTTTTATTTGAGAGAGAGAGAGAGAGAGAGTAAGCAAGATCATCAGAGGGGAGAAAGTCAGAGGGAGAAGCAGACTCCCCATGAAGCTGGGAGCCCGATGTGGGACTCGATCCCAGGACTCCAGGATCATGACCTCAGTCAAAGGCAGTCGCTTAACCAACTGAGCCACCCAGGCACCCTTTCTGCCTACTTTGAATAGCCAGGGAACTCCTGTGCTTTACCAAGGATGCATATGTGTTTTTTTGGAAGAGATAAGATTAGTTTTTAAGTTTCATCAGAGGAGTCGATGAAAATTTTAGATGACAGTAGTTGAAAAGCAGCAGGTATAGATCTTAAGCATAAATTTGAGATCCCTCACTGGAGACTTGGGCATTACCAGCATAGAGATGAAAATTAAGTTCAAGGGGATGTATAGATAGGGAAGGCACAGAATGAGGCAAGAAATAGGGGCCAAGACCGATCCTAGAGGACAGGTGGCACTGGGAGAAGAACTTGCCAAGGTGAAAGAGAGCAGCCAGAGCAGTAGGTGTGGTCACAAAAGCCCCGGGAAGAGAATAACTTAGAGGAGAGACATTCTCTGAGGGACCAACTTAGTCAAAGACAGAAGTGCACTCACTGGATTAACTCTTCCTTAATTCTCTCACATCCTTGGCCATCTTGGCAGAGGAGTGAAGGCAGGTGGTGGCTACGAGCCAGGTCGGAGTATGTGAAGGGAGGTGAGGAAATGGTGGGGGGACAGTGTGAGGGTGGGCTACTCTTCTGAGAAGTTTGGTGGTGAAGAGGAGAGTGAGCAGTAACCAGAGGGGTAAGTGGGACACGAGGCATCAATTTGTTTGAAGATGGGAGAGATTTGTTATGTTGATGTTATGTTTCAATATTCAAGGTGTGAGTACAGTGAAGTAGAAGTTGATGGTGTCCCCCAAAACTGGGTTCACCTCATGGTAGGTGTTAAGTCAAAGGACGAAATTAAGCCAAAGGAGAGGAAAAGGAAGGGTTTTACTTCCAACAAATAAAGGAGGACTCTGGGAATATTTCCCAAAGCAGTGTCATCTGCAACAACAAACAGGGGAAGGTTTCAGCTAAGGGCGCGCACACAGTCATGAAGGGGCTTATGCATTGGAGAATTCAGCCCGGAATTGGGGCAGACGTCATTTTAATGTGACAGACTCCAAGTCTTGGTTGATGGAAGTCACCAGGCCTGCAAGGGTCAACAGGTCAGTTCTCAGGACAAACTCCTGTTTGTCTGGTGTTTGAGCGATCAAAGGGGTTTAAATCCTGCAAAGATAACTCAAGAATGTGCTTTGGGCAAGTAGTCCTGGTCAGGCATAGATCATTACAAGGTGGCCTGGGGCCTAAAATAACTTTTCTTACGTCAGGAAAGCTATGTCTCACTTTCTGGGGGCTAACTCTTTGTTAGCCCCCCAGGCGCCCAGAACAGTGGTTCTTTTTTTTTTTTTTTTTTAAAGATTTTATTTATTTATTTCACAGAGGGAGAGAGATCACAAGGAGGCAGAGAGGCAGGCAGCGAGAGAGGGAGAAGCAGGCTCCCCGCTGAGCAGAGAGCCCGATGTGGGCCTCGATCCCAGGACCCTGAGATCATGACCTGAGCCGAAGGCAGAGGCTTTAACCCACTGAGCCACCCAGGCGCCCCAGAGCAGTGGTTCTTAATGGGGGCAGTTTTGCCCCCTAGGGGACACTTGGCAATATCGGGGGACAGTTTTAATTTTGAAATTGGAGTGGATACTACTGACATCTACTGGGTAGAATCCAGAGATGCTGCTAAGCATATGGATGTCCCCCTAACGAAGACGTATCCAGTCCCAAATGTCAGTAGTGCCAAGGATGGGAAACCCTGGCATAGCAAAGTCAGAGATCCCGGCTTTAGACAGGAAGGAACAGGGGCACCTGGCTGGCTCAGTGGGAAGAGCATGTAACTCTTGATCTCGGTTGGGTTCAAGCCCCACACTGGTTATAGGGATTCTCAAAAATAAAATACTTTTGGGCGCCTGGGTGGCTCAGTGGGTTAAAGCCTCTGCCTTCAGCTCAGGTCATGATCTCAGGGTCCTGGGATCAAGTCCCACATCGGGCTCTCTGCTCAGCAGGGAGCCTGCTTCCTCCTCTTTCTCTTCCTGCCTCTCAGCCTACTTGTGATCTCTTTCCCTCTGTGAAATAAATAAAATCTTTAAAAAATGCTTTTAAAAAAAGATTTATTTACTTACTTGACAGAGAGACAGTGAGAGAGGGAACACAAGCTGGGGGAGTGGGAGTGGGAGAGGGAGAAGCAGGCTTCCTGCTGAGCAGGGAGCCTGACTCAGGGCTCAATCTCAAGATCCTGGGATCATGACCTCAGCCGAAGGCAGACACTTAATGACTGAGCCACCCAGGCGCCCAGGAAGTG
>LNAC01000140.1:205302-216171 GCA_002007465.1 Ailurus styani | reverse complement strand
AAAAAAAAATAGTCTGTTTTGTTCCATGTAAGTATTGCTACTTCGCTTTCTTTTCACTTTTATTTGTACTACAAATACAGTTTTTCCATCACTTTACTTTCAATCTGCATGTGTCTTTAAGTCTGAAATGATTATCTTACAGACAGCATATAGATGGCTCCTGCCGTTTTAAAAAATCCATTCAGTACCCTGTCTTTTGGAGTGTTTAGTCCATTTACATTCATAGATATTATCAATAGGTATTTACTTATTGCCATTTTGTTACTTGTTTGATGGTTGCTTTTGTAGTTCTTCTCTGTTCCTTTCTTCTCTTGCTCTCTTCCCTTGTGATTTTGTGGCTTCCTTTAGTGATATGCTTGAATCCCTTTCTCCTTATTTTTAGGGTATCAAAGGTTTTTGACTTGTGATTACAACTCTTTTTTTTTTTAAAGATTTTATTTATTCATTTGACACAGAGAGAGAGATTACAAGTAGGCAGAGAGGCAGGCAGAGAGAGAGGAGAGAGGAGGAAGCAGGCTCCCTGCTGAGCAGAGAGCCCGATGTGGGCCTCGATCCCAGGACCCTGGGATCATGACCTGAGCCGAAGGCAGCGGCTTTAACCCACTGAGCCACCCAGGCGCCCCTGAGATTACAACTCTTAGGCTTATATAATGTCCTATGCATATAGCAAGTCTATATTAGGTTGGTCTCTTAAGTTTGAACCCATTTCTTTTTTTTATATTTTATTTATTTATTTGACAGAGAGAGATACAGTGATACAGGGAACACAGGCAGGGGGGGTGGGAGAGGGAGAATGCTCCCCACCGAGCAGGGAGCCCAAAGTGGGGCTCAATCCCAGGATCATGACCTGAGCCAAAGGCAGACACTTAACAACTGAGCCACCCTGGCGCCAATGAACCCATTTCTAAAAGTACTAAATTTTTACCCCTCCCCCCCATTTTATGTATATGATGTCATACTTTACAATCCTTTCATTTTGTGAATCCCTTGACTGAATTTTTTTTAAAGATTTCCTTATTTGAGGGAGGGAAAGAGAGGGAGCACAAGCAGGGGGAGGGGAGGGGCAGAGGAATAGGGAGAAGCAGACTGCTTGCTGGGCAGGAAGCCTGATGTGGGGCTTGATCCCAGGACCCTGAGATCATGACCTGAACTGAAGGCAGATGCTGAACTGATCGAGCCACCCAGGTGCCCCTCTTGACTGATTTTTTTTTTTAAAGATTTTATTTATTTATTTGACACAGAGAGAGAAATTACAAGTAGGCAGAGAGGCAGGCAGAGAGGCAGGCAGAGAGACAGGGAGAGGAGGAAGCAGGCTCCCTGCTGAGCAGAGAGCCCGATGTGGGCCTCGATCCCAGGGCGCTGATATCATGACCTGAGCTGAAAGCAGAGGCTTTAACCCACTGAGCCACCCAGGCGCCCTCTTGACTGATTTTTATAGATATAATTAATTTTACTGCTTTTGTGCTTTAACCTCCATGCTGACTTTATAAGTGATTAATCTGCTACTTTTATTATGTTTGAATGTACACCTGTGAAATTTTTTCCTTTTATAGTTTTATTACTTCTGACTGTGGCCTTTCCTTTCCACTCAAAGGCTTCCCTTTAACATTTCTTATAAGGCTGGTTTATTGGAGATAAATTCCTTTAACTTTTCTTTTTTCCTGGAAACTCTTTATCTTGTATTCTGAATGACAGCTTTTCTGGGTAGAGTATTCTNTTCTTGGTTGCCCCCCCCCCCCGCCCTGCTTTTTTTCCCCTTCCCTCACTTTGGCTATATCATACTGCTTCCTTCTGGAATACCAGCTTTCTGCTGAGAAATCAACTTACAGCCTATGGGTTTCCCTTGTATGTGACTGTTTTCTTTAATCTTGCTGCTTTTAAAATTCTCTATTACTACTTTTTGCCAGTTTAATAAGTTTGTGTCTTGGTGTGGACTTCTTAGGCTGATTTTGTTGGGGGTGACTTCTGGATCTGGATGTTTGTTTCCTTCCCCAGATTAGGGAAGTTTTCATTGATTATTTCTTCAAATAAATTTTATGCCCCCTTTTCTCCCTTGTCCTTCTACAATCCATATAATGCAAGTATTATTATGCTTGTTGGTATCATTGAGTTCTCTCAGTTTTTTTTTATTTTTTTTTAAAGATTTTATTTATTTATTTCACAGAGGGAGAGAGATCACAAGGGGGCAGAGCGGCAGGCAGAGAGAGAGAGGGGGAAGCAGGCTCCCCGCTGAGCAGGGAGCCCGATGCGGGCCTCGATCCCAGGACGCTGAGATCATGACCTGAGCCGAAAGCAGAGGCTTTAACCCACTGAGCCACCCAGGCACCCGTTCTCTCAATTTTTTTAAAAGATTTTATTTTTAAGTAATCTTCTACACCCAATGTGGCGCTCAAACTCATAACCCTGAGATCAGGAGTCACTTGCTACACCAAAAGAGCCAGCCAGGTGACCCTATTTTAAATTTTAATTATTCTTTTTATCTTTTTGCCATTCATTTAGTTTCTTTCCACTACCCTGTCTTCCAGCTCCATGATCTGTTTTGCTTTCTCTAGTCTACTATTCCCTCTAGTGTATTTTTAATTTTAGTTATTCATCTCTGATTGGTTGTTTTTATATTTTCTATCCATAGAGGTCTCTAATTTCTGTTAACAAGTTTGTCTTAAAATTCTTTTTTAAAAATACTTTAAAAATTTATTTATTTATTTACTTTAGGGAGAGAGGGTCCATGAACAGGGGGAGGAGCAGAGGAGGAGGGAGAGAGAGAGAATCTCCAGCAGATTCCACTTTGAGTGCAGAGCCTGACACTGGGCTCGATCCCACAACCCGAGACCATGACCTAAGCTGAAACCCAGAGTTGGATGGTTAACTGGCTGAGACACCCAGGCACCCCTAAGTCTTAAACTTCTTATGTTGAATTTATCCCTAATCATTTTTGATGCTATTGTNAGGCACCCCTAAGTCTTAAACTTCTTATGTTGAATTTATCCCTAATCATTTTTGATGCTATTAGTTTTCATTGTAATTTCATTGAAAACAATGAAATTGTTTTCTTGGTTTCATTTTCACTATATTAATTGCTTGTATATGGAAATACAATTGACGTATTGTATATGATCTTTTAGCTTGCAACCTAATAGTCTTTTTGTGTGGGTTATTTCAGATTTTCTATTTATAAGTTTATGACATCCATGAATAGAGATAGGTTTTCTTCTTTCCAGACTGGATAATCTTTTTTTTTTTTTTAAAGATTTTATTTATTTGACACAGAGAGAGAGATCAGATCACAAGTAGGCAGAGAGGCAGGCAGAGAGAGAGGAGGAAGCAGGCTCCCTGCTGAGCAGAGAGCCCGATGCGGGGCTCGATCCCAGGACCCCGAGATCATGACCTGAGCCGAAGGCAGAGGCTTTAACCCACTGAGCCACCCAGGCGCCCCAGACTGGATAATCTTTCTTTTCTCCTTGCCTAGTTGCCCTGGACAGAACTTCCAATGTAATGTTGAATATAAGTGGCCAGGATGGACATAATTTTGTTGTTCCTAATCTTAGTGGGGACAATTTTCAGTTTTTGTCCATTAAATCTGTTTGTAATAGATGATTTTAAATATTTGTCTACTAATTCCAAAGTATGGCCTTTAAAGGGATGTTTTCTGTTGATTGCTTTTCTTACCCCCCTAGGAGTGGCATACTTTCCTATTTCTTTGCGTGTCTCAATTTATTCTTAAAAATGACATTTTAGTTAAAAAAATGTTTAAATTTAGTTAGCCAACATAAAGTACATCATTAGTTTCAGACGTAGTGTTCAATAATTTATCAGATGAATATAACACCCAGTGCTCATCATATCATGCGCCCTCCTTAATGCCTATCATTCATTTACCCTGTTCCCCACACACCTTCCCTCCAGCAGCCCTCAGTTTGTTTTCTGTAGTTGAGTTTCTCATGGTTTTTCTCTCTCTATGATTTCTTCCCATTTAGTTTCTGTGCCATTCCCTTGTGATCCACTGAGCTATTTTTTTATCTTCCACATATAAGTGAAACCATATGATAATTGTCTTTCTCTGATTGACTTAGTTCTCTCAGTGTAATACCCTCTAGTTTCATCCACGTTGATGTAACAAGACACACGAAAATGACATTTCAGGTAATATATTTTACCAACTCTAGTATCAGATGCCTGTGCCATCAAGGTNTTGATGTAACAAGACACACGAAAATGACATTTCAGGTAATATATTTTACCAACTCTAGTATCGGATGCCTGTGCCATCAAGGTTTGTTTTCTTGGTGCTTATTTGTTTAATGACCTTCCTAGCTGAATTCCACAGATTCTGTATTCCCTGTAATAATTCAGTCACAGAGTTTTCTCCTAACTTTTTTCATTTCTTTTTTTTTTTTAAAGATTTTATTTATTTATTTGACACAGAGAGAGAGATTACAAGTAGGCAGAGAGGCAGGCAGAGAGACAGGGAGAGGAGGAAGCAGGCTCCCTGCTGAGCAGAGAGCCCGATGCGGGCCTCGATCCCAGGACGCTGAGATCATGACCTGAGCCGAAAGCAGAGGCTTTAACCCACTGAGCCCCCAGGCACCCTCATTTCTTTTTAAAATTTTTTAAAATTATGTTATGTTAGTCACCATACAGTACATCATTAGTTTTTGATGTACTGTTCCATGATTCGTTGTGTATTTTATTTATTTATTTTTTTGAAGATTTTATTTATTTATTTGACAAAGAGAGAGAGATCACAAGTAGGCAGAGAGAACCCTGCTGAGCAGAGAACCCAATGCGGGCCCTGATCCCAGGACCCTGGGATCATGACCTGAGCTGAAGGCAGAGGCTTTAACCCACTGAGCCACCCAGGTGCCCTCATTGTGTATTTTAAAAAGTGCCTATTTTGGGGCACTTTGGTGGCTTGGTCAGTTAAGTGTCCTACTCTTGATCTCAGTTCAGGTCTTGATCGTAGGGTTGTGAGTTCAAGCCCTGTGTTGGGCACCACACAGGGCATAGAGCCTACTGAAAAAATAAAAGTGGGCGCCTGGGTGGCTCAGTGGGTTAAAGCCGCTGCCTTCGGCTCAGGTCATGATCCCAGGGTCCTGGGATCGAGGCCCACATCGGGCTCTCTGCTCAGCAGGGAGCCTGCTTCCTCCTCTCTCCTCTCTCTCTGCCTGCCTCTCTGCCTACTTGTAATCTCTCTCTCTGTGTCAAATGAATAAATAAAATCTTAAAAAAAAAAAAANAATAAAATAAAAATAAATAAAAATTAAATTAAAAAGTGCTTATTTTAATTTTTAAGACTGGTTTCCTCATCATTGTAACTTGAGTAGTCCAACAGTGATTAGTATCATTTTCTTAAATGCCTTGCCTATGTCTCTTCATCTCTTGCCAAGTAGATCTGTTTAAGAAGTCATGCCTTTAGCTTCAGGCAACTTATAAGACAAGTTGTTTTTCACTTCCTGCTTGGGCAGGGTCTTAAAATCAACCAAAGCTAGGTGACTTGAGACTTACCCTCTTTCCTGGGTGTGTGCATAGTCTTGCTCATGCACAGAATTTTGGATCCCCAAGAACTGATTAGAGCTTTTCAAAGTCCCTAAGTTGATGCCTTGGGGATAAGAGCTTTTTTTCTGCTAAGCTGAGCTCTGACTAAAATCCAATAGCCACAACACCCTGAGGATATAGATTTTCTAGGGAGCTGCAAGCTTAGACTAATAGCATATTTATATCTATATTCATACATATTTTTATTCATGATAGATTTTATATATACACATGTACAGTGGATTTTAATGTAAGACTACAAAGGACTCATTGATACAGTTTCAGATTCTACATTACAACTGACCTAAAGAAACCTCCACTTGTTGAGTTTTGGTGCCTTATCAAAGAATATCCACACAGATTTTTAAAGACTATATGTATTCCTCATCTTTCCAACTACTTACCTGTGTGAGTCTAGATTTTCTTCATATCTTCAACCAAAACAACATAGAAAATGCACTGTATGCAGAAGTGGATGTAAGAATCCAGTGATCTTCTTTTGAGCCATGCATTAACGAGGTGTATAAAAATGTAAAAATAATGATATCACTCTTATCAGTAGCTTTTTAAAAATATAGGGTGGCTCAGTGGGTTAAAGCCTTTGCCTTCAGCTCAGGTCATGATCTCAGGGTCCTGGGATAGAGCCCCGCATCGGGCTCTCTGCTCAGCAGGGAGCCTGCTTCCTCCTCTCTCTCTGCCTACTTGTAATCTCTCTCTCTCTCTCTCTCTGTGCCAAATAAATAAATAAAATCTTTTTAAAAAATAAAAATAAATATAAATAATTTAGAAAAATAATATTGACTGTTCTGGGGCTGGTTATTTTATAATGGTGCTCCAGTCTTTTTGGTGACTACAAGGCTGCTGTCTTTTGACTACTATGCCATAGAACTAAGAAGAGAGGAAGAATAGAAATAATCTGAAGTTAGGGATTGGCTCAGTTAGGAACTGGATGGCTAAGTTGGTTGAGCAGCTGCCTTTGTCTCAGGTCATGATCTCAGGGTCCTGGGATCGAGTCCCGCATCAGGCTCCTTGGTTAGCAGGGAGCTTGCTTCTCCCTCTGCCACTCTGCCTGCTTCTGCTCTCTCTCTCTCTCTCTCTCTCTCTCTGACAAATAATAAAATCTTAAAAAAAAAAGAAATAATCTGAAGTTAAAATGTCAAAGACCCTTTTTTCTTACCAAGGTTCAGTGATTTTTCTTGGATAGGCAACTTTCCATTGTTTCTGTGTCTTTGGTTAATTTCTAGAGTTCTGAATTGATTGATTCTACTTGTTTTGCCCGTTATTTGTTGTTTTAGTGAGGGATGTGAGTTAAACAGGGTCCTCATTCTATTATTATGAAAACTGATCTCCCAAGTGCTTTAGTTTTGTTTTATCTGTTCAAAATTTGTCATAATCATTTCGCTTCTCCTAAAGCCACACTTGTCTATCTTCAGAACCTCAAAGATAAGTTGCCACAGTTGTTTTGTTGTCCACTACATGGTTTTCTCACATGCACTGTTCCCCACTATAGAAAAGCAGCTCAGCAAACCCACTATGATCACCCAGATGGAACAGGAAGATGAAATGAAAACAGAGACAGGAAATCACCAAGATACCTGTTCAAGTGAGCAATGGGCATATATGAGTGTTTTGTACCACATCTGGTGGGGATGAGGAAGAGGTACATTATGAAGAGTCAAACAGGGAACTTAAAAAAATACCCTTTAAATTTGAGTAGAAAGCAGAGACCGTTTGGTGTGAGCTTATTCATGTACTTTAAGAATTCCCTAGTCTTTGGCTTTTAACCTACCATTTCATACTTTTTTTTTATTATGTTAGTCACCATACAGTACTTCATTAGTTTTTGATGTAGTGCTCCATGATTCATTGTTTATGTATAACATACATAAAGTTCTCCGTGAAATACATGCCCTCCTTAATACCCATCACTGGGCTATCCCAACCCCCCGCCCCCTGGAAACCCTCAGTTTGTTTCCTGGAGTCCATAGTCTCTCATGGTTCCTCTCCCCCTCTGACCCCCCCCCTTAATTTTTCCCTTCCTTCTCCTTATGTCCTTCATACTTTCCTATGGTCTGAAAGACCTGTCTTGTGCTTTAATATTGAAATTCTTCCCATTTTGCATGTATATATATAGCTATAGCCTTTGCTTATTAACACTAAATATGTAAACATCATTCTTTTGATCAAAATACATTTTTGTTGCACATTGTCTTCCTAAATTTAGGGTCCATCTGAAGAGAAATCCACATGGGCATTAGTTTTTGTTCTTAGCATCCCACTATTTCAGACTCGAAGTTGTTTCCTATTTGTTTCAGATTGGGCTTGGGCTTTACCTGATTTTATCAGCATATTGACAAAAACTTAATCTCCCTCCAATTTTTTCAGATGGGATGGTTATCCTTAAAACCAAACAATTACAACATAAGCAAGATATTTTGGAGAAAGAAACACTCAGTGGCAAGAAGGTAGGAGTCACATGAGAATTTCTTGCTTTCTATTAGAAGTCCAGAATTCCATGTATTAGAAAAGGAACACATGAACTAAAGGGGAATTTGAGGCAATCATTTCACCAATAGAAAACAGGAAATTCTCTAAATATCATAAATTTGAAGGAAACTTACCCACTAGCTCCAAAAATGGTTGCAGAGAATCCCCAAAGTAAATATTTTCATAATGAAATTTAGATATTAAATATTAAAAACATTCACTCCAAAGGATTTGTATGTTAAAACTCTAAAGAGACCCTGTTGAGAGCCGTGTGGTATAAGATTCATCTTATTCAAGCTAATAAACTCAGATAGGAACTGTGTATATACACTAAGAAAATGTTAGGTAAGCTGTAATTCTAATAAAGTGTGTTTAAACATGTCAGAATTTATGAGTATGGGGTGGGTGGAGATTCTCAATCACTATAATGACTGTGCTAAATCCTGTGATCATAACTAATTTTAACCAATAGGAACAAACTCATGGAGGAAGATCCATTGAACAGGATAAAATTGCCTTGAGAGTGAAATCTAGCATTACTCAGAATCAGAGAATTCATCCTGGTGAGAATCCCCATCAGTGGCTTCATCTTGGGAAAGCCCTCAGAGATTGTTTACACCTTAACCCGCATGAGAACATTCTTTCCGAGGAAAAATCCAATGACAGTAAAAATGAAAAAAATACCTTCCTCAGGAGTTCTGTCTTAGATGTGCATAAGATACCACATACAGGAGAAAAATCCTACGAATGCACTGACTCTAGGAAAGTCTCAAGTTCAATCTTATATCTTAAGCATGAAAAAACTTGCACTAAAGAGAAATATTTTCAATGTAGCCAGTGTGGTAAAGTATTACTGAGCCACTCCTCCGTTGCATTGCACATGAGAACCCACAGTGGAGAAAAACCTTTTAAATGTAACCAATGTGGGAAAGCCTACAGTTCAAACTCCTATCTTACAAGACACAAGAGAATTCACACTGGGGAGAAGCCCTATGAATGTCGCGACTGTGGAAAAACCTTCAGAGATAGTTCACTTCTCAGACAACATGAACGAATTCATTCAAGGGACAAACCCTACAAATGTGATCAGTGCAGCAAAACCTTCAGTAGGAGCTCTAGGCTTACCAGGCACAAGGTAATACATACCAAAGAGAAGCCCTATGCCTGCAATGATTGTGGGAAAACCTTCAGTATTCTTTCATACCTTACAAGACATAAGACAGTCCACACTGGTGAGAAGGCCGTTGAGTGTAACCACTGTGGAAAAGCATTAAGTAGTCCATCTGCCCTGAAGACACACCTGCGGATACATACTGGAGAAAAACCTTACAAGTGCGGTCAGTGTGGGAGAACTTTCAGAATGAGCTGTAATCTTAATGTGCACAAGAAAATGCATGCTGGAGAGAAACCGTGTACTTGCAGTGACTGCGGGAAAGCCTTCAGGGATCACTCGTGCCTTAAGGAACACGTGAGAATTCATACCGGAGAGAAACCCTTTGCATGTAATCAGTGTGGGAAAGCCTTCAGAGTGAAATCTTTCCTCACTTTGCACAAGAAAGTTCACACGAGAATGAAACAATATGAGTGTAAGGAATGTGGGAAAGCCTTCAGTGGTCTCTTATCTCATAGGAGACATATGAAAAAGCACACCAAGGAAAAGAAACCCTTCAAGTGTAGCGAGTGTGAAAAAGCTTTTAGGAGGCATGTGTCCCTTACAATACACATAAGAACTCACACTGGAGAGAAACCCTATGAGTGTGATCAGTGTGGGAAAACCTTTAGCGTAAGGTGTAATCTTACTGTGCACAAGAGAGTCCATACTGGAGAAAAGCCCTATCAGTGCACCGTCTGTGGGCATGCTTTCAGTAAACTGTCGTCCCTTCGGCGGCACCATGAGAGCACTCATGCTGGATAAAGCTTCAGGTGATGTCCTTGTACCGTAGTTTCAGTGAACTCTCAACCTTGAAGGCATACAAGCCAATGCTAACCATGAGAACTGGATGTAAAGAATGGAAGAAAGCCTCTAAAAAATAGATCTGTGGGAGAAATAAAAGTTATGCAACGACTGTGACAAATCCTTTATTCATCCCCTACATATGTGACCACTTGATACTGAAAGTAAAAACTTCTTAGTGTCTTCAAGACTTGAGAAAAATAAATGCCTCATGTTTTAAGCCACCATCTTTATAGTGTGTGTGTGTGTGTGTGTGTGTGTGTGTGTGTGTGTGTGTGTGTGTGTGTTGGGAGGGAGGTTTTATTCACAAATGTGTCACCAACCAATATAACCTATGTCAGGTTTTTTGAAATTTGTATTTTTAATTAAAAAATTAAAAAAATTGAATTGCAAAAAAAATTGCAAAAAAAATTGAATTACCAGGATGGAGGTTATCTGTATTAACTGTTACTTATACTGGTCAAGAAGTAGAACATTATTGGGGCACCTGGGGGGCTCAGTTGTTAGGCGTCTGCCTTCGGCTCAGGTCATGATCCCAGGGTCCTGGGATCAAGCCCCGCATCGGGCTCCCTGCTCAGCGGGAAGCCTGCTTCTCCCTCTCCCACTCCCCCTGTTTGTGTTCCCTCTCTCACTGTGTCTCTTTCCGTCAAATAAATAAATAAAATCTTAAAAGAAGCAGATCGTTATTGACATTCCCTTTTCACTCACTAATCACCCTAATTCTTGGCACCAGAACATGTGTACTCTGTGGATTCAATGCACTTTTTAAAAGATTTTTTGCTTTTTGCTATTTTGTCTTTATTTATTTTTTTTTTAAAAAGATTTTATTTATTTATTTGACAGAGAGAGAGATCACAAGTAGGCAGAGAGGCAGGCAGAGAGAGAGGAGGAAGCAG
>LNAC01000140.1:140251-201103 GCA_002007465.1 Ailurus styani | reverse complement strand
TTTTTTTTAAAGATTTTATTTATTTATTTCACAGCGGGAGAGAGATCACAAGGAGGCAGAGAGTCAGGCAGAGAGAGAGAGGGGGAAGCAGGCTCCCCGCTGAGCAGGGAGCCCGATGTGGGCCTCGGTCCCAGGACCCTGGGATCACGACCTGAGCCGAAGGCAGCGGCTTTAACCCACTGAGACACCCAGGCGCCCTAAAATAAAAACTTTAAAAAAAGAATAAAACATGCTTTATTGCTCGTATCTATTAGAGTCCGGGTTTTTTTATGAGAAACAACGGTTTTTTCACTAATTAAGATAAATTATTTCACGTCACCTCGAACTACTGAGGTAATCAAATTATAACAATTTTCTAGATGATGAAACTGAGTGTAGTTGATGCTGATAGTGCCTTTTCACAGACACAGTCTACCAGTGACCACTCTTGGAAAATTACCAAATTAGGTTTAAAAAATCCACTCCTGGGCGCCTGATGTGGGGCTCGATCCCAGGACCCTGGGATCATGACCCAAGCCAAAGGCAGACACTTAATGACTGAGCCACCCAGGCGCCCTGTGTTTCTTGTATTTTTGAATTTAGTCATTTTGACGTGTGTGAGGTGACATCTCATTGTGGTTTTGATTTGCATTCACCTGATGATTAGTGATGTTAAGCATCTCTTCATTGTTGTCCATCTGTATTTCTTCTTTGGAGAAATGTCTTTTCATGTCCTCTGCCCACTTTTTATTGGATTTTTTTTTTTTCTGGTTGAGTTGTGTAAGTTCTTTGCATATTTTGGATACTAACCCCTTATCAGATATTTTTCTCCATTCAGTAGGTTGTTTTTTGTTTTGTTGATTGTTTCCTTTTTTTAAATTAAGATTTTATTAATTTATTTGTCAGAGAGAGAGAGAGAGCACAAGCAGGCAGAGTGGCAGGCAGAGGGAGAAGCAGGCTCCCTGCTGAGCAAGGAGCCCAATTCGGGACTCGATCCCAGGACCCGGGATCATGACCTGAGCTGAAAGCAGAGGCTTAACCCACTGAGCCACCCAGGTGTCCCTGTTGATTGTTTTCTTAGCTGTGCAGAAACCTTTCATTTTGATGTAGTCCCAATGGTTTAATCTTAATAGTTTTAATCTTTAATAGTTTTCTATTTTCTTAATAGAAATAGATGAATAGTTTCTTAATCTTTAATAGTTTTTTGTATTTATTTAAATTCAGTTAGCCAAGGTATAGTACATCATTAGTTTTTGATATAATGTTCAATGATTCATTGTTTCCCTTGCCTTAGGAGATATAATTAGAAAATGTTGCTATGGCCGATATCAGAGAAATTACTACCTGTGCTTTCTTCTGGGATATTTATGGTTTTGGGTATCAGCTTCTCTTTCTTTTATTTTTTTTATTTTTATTTTTTNTTTTTTTAAAGATTTTATTTATTTATTTGACACAGAGAGAGAGATTACAAGTAGGCAGAGAGGCAGGCAGAGAGACAGGGAGAGGAGGAAGCAGGCTCCCTGCTGAGCAGAGAGCCGGATGCGGGCCTCGATCCCAGGACGCTGAGATCATGACCTGAGCTGAAAGCAGAGGCTTTAACCCACTGAGCCACCCAGGTGCCCCATATGAGTTCTTTGGATAATTTTAACCCACAGTCCCCTAGAGTGAACAAATATGTACGTTGAAAATATTGNGCTGAGATCATGACCTGAGCTGAAAGCAGAGCCTTTAACCCACTGAGCCACCCAGGTGCCCCATATGAGTTCTTTAGATAATTTTAACCCACAGTCCCCTAGAGTGAACAAATATGTACGTTGAAAATATTGTGGAAAAAACAGTTACAAATATGTAAAAAAGAAGTAACAGAGTCTGCATTGACTAGAGACAAAATTGTCACACAGAATAAATTAGAATCTACTTATAAATATACACAATGAAGATTAAGCTTCAGGAATCAGTGACTCTTAGAAGAAAAACTTTTGAGAGTTCCCCATTTTACAACTCAGCTATATTTTTATATGTATTATTAATATCAATCTATACAAACTATATTTTCACAACTAAAATTGGTATCAGACTTACTGATGTCATTCATCGGGTAGAGATCCCGTCACTAATACCTAAAAAAAGAGACTGAAATTCAATTAGAGAAGGATGGTGTGTCTATATTTGCAAAGCATTTGAAATGGAGATGAGCAGACCCAGATGCACATGATGTACACTTGATCTCCTAGGGTCAAGAAAGCACCGTCCTGAATCCCGCTGTTCTAGAGTCTTGGTCTTTAAGGATTTACACTGCCCTGGGATGCCTGTGACAAAAGAAAAATTGTTTAGTTAATGAGGAGCTTTGGAAATTGAACCTCCAGGGATACAGACACTGCAGTTTACCTGTGACCACCTCATTCAACATGAAAAGTAGTGAGTAGCACACCTAAGCCTTCTCCCATAGATGATCCCTCTTGCTCAGGAGCCCGGGTCTCACTCAATCCCTCTGCCCTTGCTGGGAGCAGATCTTCCATAAAGTACATCAGGAATGTCTGATGGCACTCTGATGCCAACCAGGTAAACTACCCCTTACTTAGTGTTTGGAAATGGGAACAAATGTCTTACTGCAGGTTCATCTGGGGCAGCTGTGAAAAGAGTACATACACCAGATGATTGAAACCAAGTCACCCATGGTCCTCCCACCTGTCTTGTCTTCCCATGTTTCCTCGTGCTTTTTGCCATCATTCCATTTACTAATATCTTTTCACTCATTTGTATGGCCAGGACTGTTTCTTCCTGAGTAGAAGTTTGCCTTTTAAACATCATGTCTGTTGGGGTGCCTGGGTGGCTCAGTGGGTTAAGCATCTGACTTCCGCTCAGGTAATGATCCCAGGGTCCTAGGATTGAGCCCTGCATTAGGCTCCTTGCTCAGTGGAAAGCCTGCTTCTCCCTCTCCCTCTGTTGCTCCCTGTGCTTGTGCTCTCTCTCTCTCTTGCAAATAAACAAGTAAAATCTCATTTTTTAAGATTTTTATTTATTTATTTGACAAAGAGAGATTATAAGTAGGCAGAGAGGCAGACAGAGAGAGAGAGAGGACGAAGCAGGCTCCCCGATGAGCAGAGAGCCTGATGCGGGGCTCGATCCCAAGACCCTGAGATCATGACCTGAGCTGAAGGCAGAGGCTTTAACCCACTGAGCCACCCAGGCGCCCCAATAAATAAAATCTTTTAAAAAATAAAGTTTTTTTTTTACTTTTGTATTTCTTTTTTTCTTTTTGATTTTTTAACTTTATTTTTTCAGTGATCCAAGATTCATTGTTTATGCACCACACCCAGTGCTCCATGCAATACGGGCCCTCCTTAATACCCACCGCCAGGGTAACCCATCCCCCTCCCTCTCCCCTCCATAACCCTCAGTTTGTTTCTCAGAATCCACAGTCTCTCATGGTTCGTCTCCCCCTCTGATTTACCCCAAAAAACATGACCCTTATAAAATTTTCTGATATTTACTTATAATCTTGTAGTGGTGAGAGGGCAGGAAATTTGGAAAAAGTTTACCTTATCTTCTCATTCTTGTTTCTTGACGTATTTATGTATTATCTCAGTTGTTGGACTCTGAAGTGTCTTGAGATCCAGACAGAATCTTTTTATTTTTAAAGATTTATTTATTTATTTTAGAGAGAGAGAGCATCTCAAGCAGACCTTCCACTGAGTATGGAGCCCAAAGCAGGGCGTGATCTCACAACCCTGAGTTCATGACCTGAGGTGAAACCAAGAGTTGGGTGCCTCCCCAACTACGCTACCCAGGTGCCCCCCAGACAGAATCTTTAGGTACCTCCCCAGTCTGTTTCTTTTTGTAAAATTACCAAATGTTTTATTTTTTTCAGGAGTAAACATTTTTATTGAAGTGTAACCTACACAAACAAAGGTGCACTAATTGATGAATTTTCTTAAAGTGGAATAAACCCACATAACAACTATGTCTGATCAAGATATTAAGCATTACAAGTTGTTCACATTCTATATATCAGTTTACTTTTTTAAAAAGATTTTATTCATTGGAGAGAAAGAGAGAGAAAGCACGAGCAGGGGGAAGGGGCAGAGGGAAAGGGAGAGAGAAAAGCCTGACATGGGGTTTAATCCCAGTACTCTGAGATCATGACCTGAGCCGAATTCAGATACTTAACCGACTGAGCCATCCAGGTGCCCCTAAAATCACCCAATGTTTTAAATAAACAGAGCATCATAAACAATGTAATTTTAAAAAAATGACTCTCTGTTCCTGGTGGTGGGTGTTAAGGAGGGCATGTATGGCGTGGAACACTGAGTGTGGTGCATAAACAGTGAATCTTGGATCACTGAAAAAATAAAGTAAAAAGACTATCTGTTAACCCTCTTCAGACTTAACAGTTGTTCATGCTGTGCTATATAAGCTTCAGGTTTTTATTTTTTTAAAGGTTTTTATTTATTTATTTGTCAGAGAAAGACAGAAAAAGAGCACAGCAGGGAGCGAGGCAGGCCGAGGGAGAAGCAGGCCCCCTGCTGAGCAGGGAGCCTGATGTGGGACTCGATCCCAGCATGACCTGAGCTGAAGGCAACTTAACCAACTGAACCACGTAGGCATCCCAGGTTTTTATTATTTTTAAAGAAAAAGAATAATATACATACAGAAGGCACCCATCTCTTCTTCCTCCCTATTAGTCCCCATCCCATCCCAAGATGGTTTTTGCCTCTAGTGATGCTTCTCCTGTTCTAGGAAACACACACTTGATTGACTCCATCTTTTCCATCAGATTCATCAACAACATGGAACCCAGAAATGATACACGTGTTTCAGATTTCCTTCTCATGAGAGTTACAGAAGATCCAGAACTGCAGTTCCCCCTATTCATCCTGTTCCTGTCCACGTACCTGGTCACCATCCTGGGAAACCTGCTCATCATCCTGGCCGTCAGCTCTGACTCCCACCTCCACACCCCCATGTACTTCTTCCTTTCTAATCTGTCTGTTAATGACATCTGTTTAAGTACAACCACGATCCCAAAGATGCTGGTGAACATCCAAGCACAGAATCAGCACATCGGTTACACAGGCTGTCTCTCCCAGATCTACTTTGTGCTGGTTTTTGCAAGTTTAGAAAGTAGTCTTCTTGCAGTAATGGCCTATGACCGCTACGTGGCCGTTTGTCATCCACTGAGGTACACAGTCATTATGAACCCCCACCTCTGTGGCCTGCTGGTTCTACTCCCCCTGTTCATTATCGTTGTGGATGCCCTGATCCACAGTCTGATGGTGTTGCAACTGACCTTCTGCACNTTCTACTCTCCTTGTGCATTAACATTGTGGATGCCCTGATCCACAGTCTGATGGTGTTGCAACTGACCTTCTGCACAGACCTTGAAATCCCTCTCTTCTTCTGTGAAGTTGTTCAGGTCATCAAGCTTGCATGTTCTGACACCCTCATCAATAACATCCTAATATATCTTGCAACTAGCATATTTGGTGGTATCCCTGTGTGTGGAATCATTTTCTCTTACACTCAGATCGTGTCCTCTGTTTTGAGAATGCCATCAGCAGGTGGAAAGTACAAAGCTTTTTCCACCTGTGGGTCTCACCTCTCAGTTGTGTCTTTGTTCTATGGGACAGGTTTGGGGGTGTACATTAGTTCTGCTCTGACTAGTTCTTCCAGAAACACTGCAGTGGTTTCAATGATGTACACTGTTGTCCCTCAAATGATGAACCCCTTCATCTACAGCCTGAGGAACAGGGACATGAAGGGAGCCTTGAGGAAACTCATAAATAGAACACCTTCTCTTCTGTGACTGTGTTGTCTGCTTGGACTGGGGTTTGTAGAATGAATCAAAGTGACAGAAATATTGGGTGAGCCAGAATGGTTCTTGCATTCTTACCAAGTTCTTCTAGAATGACTAGAGAATGTAATGGGTAAGTTCATCTTAACTTTGGGTTGAAACTTGATTTGTTCTTTGAATAGCTCTGTGATGTTTCGAAAGTGAGTTCTAATTCCTAAGCCTGGTGGTTTTGGTGGGGTCCTCACAAGCTGTCCCAAGGCAAGGGTTATGCTGATACTGAACTGTCAGAAGAGAAGTGGGAAATTTGGATAGGTCAGGGAAAGGATCAAGTAAGGCTGTGGTTACAGCAGAGACTTGAGTCTTCCTGATCTCATGGTTAGGGCCATGTGAATTGCACTCCAGAGACAAGCCAAGTGTACGACATGGTGTGTGTGCGGAGGGAGCTCTTCTTTCATACTCCAGTAATTCCTGAGACCTGTCATTGGTAAAGTGTGTCAGTGCAGGGCGACATCAGCATTAACTGCACTCAGTTTTATGATCTGTGAAACTGCTGTAGCGTGATCATCTCATTGGTTGGAGGTGATCGTTAGACCTTTGATCCTGATCAGTGAGGAAGCCTTCGTATCTACTAAGGGAAAGTGATCCTGGTTGTAAAACACCAAACACAATAAAGCTATTTGTATTTCTCTGATGATCGGTGATGGTGAGCATCTTTTCATGACCTCTGGCCATCTCTTTGTCTTCTTTGGAAAAAGGTCTGTTCATGTCTTCTGACCAATTTTTAATAGGATTTTCATTTTCTGGGTGTGGAGTTTTATAAGTTCTTTATAGATTTTGGATATTAACCCTTTATCAGATATGTCTTTTGCAAATATCTTCTCCCATTCCATAGTTTGCCTTTTAGTTTGGATGGTTTCCTTCACTGCACAGAAGCTTTTTATTTTGATGAAGTCTCAGTTGTTTATTTTATTTTATTATTTGAATCATGGGGTATTTTTGTTATAATTTTGTATTTAAAAGTGGTTACACCAGTCTACATTCTGATCTGCAGTATATGTGTGCCTCTTGTTTCATGTTCTCACCACCACTTTGATTACCAGTCTCATGGGTGAGGTTACATGATACTACATTACGGTTTTAATGTGCATTTCCTTAACTACTAATGAAATGGAACATTTTTTTAAGATAGAACATTTTTAATAGGTTAATCATCTACTTAGCTTTCTTTTTTTTATGAAGTACATGTTCAAGTTTTTGTCCACTTTTCTACTGATTTTTTTTCTAACTGATGTGTAGAAGCATATATCCTGGATACTGCGCTGTTACAGTTTTATCAGTTGCAAATGTCTTCTCTTAGTTTGTGCCTTGTATTTTCACTTAACTCATTGTGTTGTCTTTTGGCAAGCAAAAATTCTTAATTTTAATGTAGCTAAATTTATTAATTTTTTCTTTATGGTTTATGTTTTCTGTATTCTATTTAATAAATCCTTCCTACTCCCAAGTCATTAAGATATCTTTCTGCATTGCTTCTAACAGTTTCATAGTTTTGCTTTTCATACTTAAATCTGTTTAAAAATTTTTTATTTGAGGGGCACCTGGGTGGCTCAGTCAGTTAGGTATCTCACTCTTGATTTGGGCTCATGCCATGATCCTGGGCCATGAGATGAAGCCCCAGATTGGGCTCCTTACTGGGCATAGATCCTGCTTGAGATTCTCTCTCTCCCTCTCCCTGCTCTCTCTCTCTCCCCTCTCTCTCTTTCTCAAAAAAAAAAAAAAGATTCACTCTCTCCCTTGCCCTCTGTCCCTCCACCTCCAGAACTTTTTATTTGAGTGTAGTTGACACAGTTTTATTTATATTAGTTTCTAAATCTTTTTTTAAAAAGATTTTATTTATTCATTTGACACAGGGAGAGAGATTACAAGTAGGCAGAGAGGCAGGCAGAGAGAGAGGAGAGAGGAGGAAGCAGGCTCCCTGCTGAGCAGAGAGCCCGATGTGAGCCTCGATCCCAGGACCCTGGGATCATGACCTGAGCCGAAGGCAGAGGCTTTAACCCACTGAGCCACCCAGGCGCCCTAATTTCTAAATCTTAATGCATCTAGAATTTATTTTTACCACATAATCAATTCTCTCTGCATCATTTATTCAAACATTAATTCTTTCACCTGCTGATTCGCTTTAAGTTTTCAAATATACATAGATCTACTTAATATTTAATATTCTGGTAAAGTAAATCCCTTATATTTATTCAGGAATGCCTTATTTAGTCTTAGTCCTTTGCATTTGCACATAAATTTTCATCAGGCTTAAATATACAATTGGGGTTTTGATTGGAATTGCACTGAAACTAAATTTAAAAAAAGATTTTACTTATTTATTTGAGAGAGGGAGCATGAGTGAGTGAGAGAGAACATGAGCACCAATAGAGGGAGAGGCAGAGGCAGAAGGAGAGGGAGAAGTAGGCTCCCCACTGAGCAGGGAGGGTGATGTAGGACTCCCTCCCAGGACCCCAGGATCATGACCTGAGCTGAAGGCAGATTTTTAACTGACTGAGCCACCCAGGCACCCCACACTGAAACTATAGATCACTTGGGACAGTGATATGTCTTCTAATCTGTAAACATGGCATCTGCATCAAAAACTAATGATGGGGTGCCTGGGTGGCTCAGTGGGTTAAAGCCTCTGCCTTCGGCTCAGGTCATGATCTCAGGGTCCGGGGATCGAGGCCCGCATTGGGCTCCCTGCTCAGTGAGGAGCCTGCTTCCTCCTCTCTCTCTGCCTGCCTCTCTGTCTACTTGTGATCTGATCTCTCTCTATGTGTCAAATAAATAAATAAAATCTAAATAAAAGACTAATGATCTACTATATGTTGGCTAATTGAATTCAAATTTTAAAAGGAGAGGAAGACATTTGGGGGATGCTTGTGTGGCTCAGTTGGTTAAGTGTTTGCCTTTGGCTCAGGCTATGATCCCAGGGTCCTGGGTTAGAGTCCGGCATCAGGCTCCCTGCTCAGCGGGGAGTCTGCTTCTCCCTCTGCCTCTGCCTGCCACTCTGCCTACTTGTGCTCTCTCTCTCTTTCTCTCTCTGACAAATAAATAAATAAAATCTTTAAAAAAAGAAAAACATTTGAGAAGACCTAAATCAGTTGTTTATTTTTGCTTTTATTTCCCTTGCATATCTAGAAAGCAGTTGCTATGGCCAATGTCAAAGAGGTAACTGCCTGTGTTTTCCTTTTTTTTTTTTTAAAGATTTTATTTATTTGACCCAGAGAGAGAGAGAGAGGTCACAAGTATGCAGAGAGGCAGGAAGAGAGAGAGGGNGAAAGCAGTTGCTATGGCCAATGTCAAAGAGGTAACTGCCTGTGTTTTCCTTTTTTTTTTTTAAAGATTTTATTTATTTGACCCAGAGAGAGGGAGAGAGATCACAAGTAGGCAGAGAGGCAGGAAGAGAGAGAGGAGGACGCAGGCTGCCTGCTGAGCAGANGAAGGCAGAGGCTTTAACCCCCTGAGCCACCCAGGCGCCCTGCTGTGTTTTCCTCTAGGATTTTTCTAGTTTCAGGTCTCACAGTTAGGTTTTAATCATTCTGAGTCTATTTGTTGTGTCNCGCTGAGATCATGACCTGAGCCGAAAGCAGAGGCATTAACCCACTGAGCCACCCAGGCGCCCTCACAGTTAGGTCTTAATCATTCTGAGTTTATTTGTTGTGTTTGGGTGAAGAGTGGTCCAGTTTAATTCCTTTGCATGTTCCCGTTCAGTTTCCCCAACACCATTTGTTGGATAGACTGTGTTTTTCCCACTAGATATTCTCTCCTGCTTTGTGAAGATTAATTGATCATATGGTTGTGGTTTTATTTCTGGGCTTTCTATTCTGTTCCATTGATCTGTGTGTCTGTTTTTGTGCCAGTACCATACTGCCTTGATGACTACAGCTTTGTAACATAACTTGAAGCCTGGAATTGTGATGCCTCGAGCTTTACTTTTTTTTTTTTTTAAAGGTTGCTTTGGCTATTCAGAATCTCTTTGGGTTCCATACAAATTTTAGGAATTTTTGCTCTCTGTGAAAAATGCTGTTGATATTTTGATAAGAATTGCAATAAATGTATAGATTGCTTTGAGTAGTATAGACATTTTAACAATATGTGTTCTTCCAATCCATGAGCATGGAATGTCTTTCCATTTCTTTGTGTCATCATCAATTTCTTTTGCCAGTGTTTTATAGTTTTCAGAATACAGGTCTTTCACCTCTTTGGTCAAGTTTATTCCTAGATATGTTATTATTTTTGGTGCAATTGTAAATGGGATTGATTGCTTAATTTCTCTTTCTGCTGCTTCATTATTGGTGAATAGAAATACAACAGATTTCTGTACATTGGTTTTGTATCTTGCCACTATACTAAATTCATTTATCAGTGCTAGCAGTTTTTTGGTGGAGTCTTTTGGATTTTCTATATAGAGTATCATGTCATCTACAAATAGTGAAAGTTTTACTTCTTCCTTGCTGATTTGAATGCCTTTTATTTCTTTTTGTTGTCTGATTGCTGTGGCTAGGACTTCCACCATACACAGTGAAGGAAACCATCAGCAAAACTAAAAGGCAACCTATGGAATGGGAGAATATATTTGCAAACGATGTATCCATCAAGGGTTAGTATCCAAAATTTAAAAAGAACTTATCAAACTCAACACTCAAAACATAAATAGTCCATTTAAGAAATGGGCAGAAGACATGAATAAACATTTTTTGAAAGAAGACATATAGATGGCTAACAGACACATGAAAAGATGCTCACCATCACTCATCATTAGGGCAATACTGTCTTTTCCCCATGAAAATCAGGAAAATCAAAACTACATTGAGATATTACTTCACACCTGTCAGACTGACTACAATCAGCAACACAAGAGACAACAAGTGTTTGCAAGAATGTGGAGAAAAAGGAACCCTCTTGCACTTTTGGTGGGAATACAAACTGGTGCAGCCACTGTGGAAAACAGTATGGAGGTTCTCAAAAAGGTAAAAATAGAACTGCCCTATGATCCAGCAATTGCACTACTAGGTATTTAACCAAAAAATACAAAAACACTTTATCAAAGGGATACATGCACCCCAGTATTTATAACAGCATTATTTCAATAGACAAATTATGGAAGTAGCCCAAGTATCTATTGCTTGATGAATGGATAAAGAAGATGTCATATATATATATGTATATATATATATAATGGGATATATAATGGGATATTGCTTACCATAAAAAAGAATGGAATCTTGCCATTTGCAATGACATGGATGGAGCTAAAGAGTATAATGCTAAGCAAAGTTAGTCAGAGAAAGACAAATACTATATGATTTCACTCACATGTGGAATTTAAGGGGAAAAAAACCAAATGAGAAAAGTGATTAAAAAAGAGAGAGCGAGGCAAACCAAGAAATAGACTCTTAACAACAGAGAATAAAGTGATGGTTAGCAGAGGGGAGGTAGGTGGAGGGATGGGTTTTAATTTTTTTTTTAATTTTTAAAATTTATTTATTTGACATATATATAGAGAGAGATCACAAGCAGGCAGAGAGGCAGGCAGAGAGAGAGGAGGAAGTAGGCTCCCCGCCAAGCAGAGAGCCTGATGTGGGGCTCAATCCCAGGACCCTGAGATCATGACCTGAGCCAGAGGCAGAGGCTTTAACCCACTGAGCCACCCAGGCACCCAGGGATGGGTTTTTAAATAGGTGATGGGGATTAAGGAGGGCACTTGTCATGAGCACCAGTTGATATATGGAGTTGTTGAATCTCTGTATTGTACACCTGTAACTAACAGCACACTATATGTTATCTAACTGGAATTTAAATAAAAACTTACAAAGAAAGGATGGGGCATGGAGCACTGGGTGTGGTGCATAAACAATGAATCTTGGATCACTGAAAAAAAAAAGTAATGGGGAAGAGACAGTTTCTTCAACAAATGGTGTTGGGAAAACTGGACAGCCCCATGACAATGAATGAAACTGGACCACTGTCTTACACCCTATGCAACTTTCATGATTTTTACCTGTGCAGTTTGGTGGCAAAACTATACTCACAGTATTGGGCAAACATTGCATCTGTTTCCATAGCTTTCATGAATCAAACAAAATCTGTCACCATTAATCAATAACTTGCTAAAGCCACAGAACCCGCCCTTGACAACGTCTACACTACTTTTTGTCTCTATGGTTTTTCTTACTCTAGATATTTCATATAAGGGAAGTCATAAAATACATGTTCTTTTGCATTTGACTTAGTATACTTAGCCTAATGTTTTCTTTTTTTTTTAGCCTAATGTTTTCAAGGTTTGTCCATGTTTTGGCATGTTTCAGAACTGCATTCCTTTTTACGGCTGAAACATAATCCATTGTGTGTGTGTATGTATGTTGTATATGTGTGTTCATATCCACATTTTGTGTATTGTCAGTTATACTTCTATGAACATTGTTATATAAATACCTGTTTGTGTTCCTGATTTGAATTATTTGGCAATATACCTAGGAACGGAATTGCTGGGTTGTATGGTAGTTCGGTTTAGCTTGTGAGGAACTGCCAAACTGCACTCTCTGAACTCAAAAAGTCTGTGTCCTCAGATTTTATTTGTATAAAATTGTTTGGGCTGATTGGGGCCCCCTGCAATTCCATATGAGTCTGAGAATCAGTTTTTCCATATTTGGAAAAAAGGTACTGTCCCTTTTTGCACAAAAATAACTTTGAGAGGGATTGCATTGAATCTCTAGGTTTCTTTTTCTTTCTTTCTTTTTTTTAGATTTTATTTATTTGAGAGAGAGAGAGAGAGAGAGAGAGAGAGAGAGAAAGCGCACAGAGGGAGAGGGAGAAGCAGGCTTCCTGCTGAGCAGAGAGCCCAGCACAGGGCTTGATCTCAGGACCCTGAGATCATGACCCAAGCTGAAGGCAGATGCTCAACCAACTGAGCCACCCAAGCGCCCCTCTAGGTTTCTTTGTATAGATTAACATCTTAAAAATAAAGTCTTTATTATTATTATTATTATTATTATTATTATTATTATTATTATTATTTTCCCCAAGGGTACAGGTCTGTGAATCATCAGGCTTACACCTTTCACAGCACTCACCAAAGCACAAACCCTCCCCAATGTCCATAACCCATCCACCCTATCCCTGCCCTCCCACCCCCCAGTAACCCTCAGTTTGTTTTGTGAGAAAGTCTTTCTATCCATTAACACCAGACCCAGTCCCATTTATTTAGGTTTTCTTCAATTTATTTCAGCATGTGTTTAGTTTTCAGTGTACAATTCTCTTACCTCCTTGGTTAAATTTATTTCTAGGTGTTTCATTGTTTTAGATGTTTATTTATTTATTTATTGAGCCAAGATTCATTGTTTATGCACCACACCCAGTGCTACATGCAGTAGGTGCCCTCCTTAATACCCACCTCCAGGCTCACCCCCCACCCCCTTCCCCTCCATAACCCTCAGTTTGTTTCTCAGAGTCCACAGTCTCTCATGGTTCGTCTCCCCGTCTGATTTACCCCAATTCACTTTTTTAAAAAAAGATTTTATTTATTTATTTGACACACAGAGAGAGATTACAAGTAGGCAGAGAGGCAGGCAGAGAGACAGGGAGAGGAGGAAGCAGGCTCCCCGCTGAGCAGAGAGCCCGATGCGGGCATCGATCCCAGACCCTGAGATCATGACCTGAGCCGAAAGCAGAGGCTTTAACCCACTGAGTCACCCAGGCGCCCACATCTGTCTTTATCAGGGATGTTCCTTTATAATTTTACTGTGATGTCTTTATATGGATTTGGTGTCAGGGTAACGCTGACTTCATGAGATGATTTAGGAAATGTTTCCATTTTTAAAATTTTTTAGAAGAATTGAGAAATATTGGTGTAAATTCTTCCTTAAATGTTTGGTACAATTAACCAGTGAAACCATGTCATCATGAGCTTTTTTTGTGTCCGGAGGTTTTTGATTACAGATTCAGTCTCCTTCCTCATTATTGGTCTCTTCAGATTCTTTTTCTTCATGATTCAGTCTTGGTTTCTTTTATGTTTTTAGGAGTCTTCTAGGTTATCCATTTCCTCTAGATTATCCAGCTTATTGACATGTAATTGTTCATAGTAGTCTCTTACGATCTTTTGTGTTTCTGTGGTATCAGTTGTAATGTTTCCTCTTTTATTTCTGATTTTGAGTCTTCTCTTTTTTTTCTTAGTCTAGCTAAATTTCCTCAATTTTGTTTATCATTTCAAAAAAACCAGCTCTTGGGACGCTGGGTGGCTTGGTCGGTTAAGCCTCTGCCTTCGGCTCAGGTCATGATCTCAGGGTCCGGGGATCGAGTCCCGCATCAGGCTCCTTGCTCAGCGGGGAGCCTGCTTCTCTCTCCGCCTCTGCCTGCCTCTCTGCCAGCTTGTGCTCTCTCTCTCTCTCTGACAAATAAATAAATAAAATCTTAAAAAAAAACCCTAGCTCTTAGTTTTGTTGTTTTTTTAATACAGTTTTCATGGGGCACCTGGACTCTTGATGTCTTCCTTCCTTCCTTCCTTTCTTCCTTTCTTTCTTTTTCTTTTAAAGATTTTATTTATTTATTTGACAGAGAGCTGGAGAGCACAAGCAGGGGGTGAGGCAGGCAGAGGGAGAGGGAGAAGCAGGGTCCCTGCTGAGCAGGGAGCCCAACATGGGACCCAATCCCAGGACCCTGGGATCATGATCTGAGCTGAAGGCAGTTGCCTAACCAACTGAGCTACCCAGGTGCCCCTGGACTCTTGGTTTCAGCTCAGGTCATGATCTCATGGGCTGTGAGATTGAGCTCTGAGTTGAGGTCTGTACTCAGCAGGGAGTCTGCTTGAAGATTCTCTCACACTTTCCCTCCTCCCACTCACTCTGTCTCTGGCTCAAATAAATAAATCTTTATACAGTTTTCTGGTCTCTATTTCATTTATTTCTGCTCTTCATGTTTACCTCCTTCTGCTAAGTTTGACCTCAGTTCTTTTTTTCCTTAATGCAGACATGTATCACTCTAAATATCTCTGTTAGAGCTATTTTTTTTAAAGATTTTATCTATTTATTTTCAAGAGCTAGGGATGGGGGGGGAGAGAGAGAGAGAGAGAGAGAGAGAGAGAGAGAGAGAGAGAAAAGGAAAGCACAGAGGGAGAAACAGACTTCTAGCCAAGCAGAGAGCTTGAAGTGGGGCTTGATCCCATAACCCTGAGATTACAGCCTGAGCTGAAGGCAGACACCCAACTGACTGAGCTACTCAGGCACCCCACCCTTTGGACTCTTTTTGTAGCATCCTATAGTTTTTGATATATTGTGCTTTCTCTTCTCTCTTTCTTCCTCCCTTTCTTTCTCTCTCTCTCTCTCTCTCTCTTTCTTTTCTTTTCTTTCCAGGTATTTTTTATTTCCCTTTTGATTTCTTCTTTGACTCATTGGTTGTTCAGGGTTGTGTTGTTTAATTTCCACATGTTTGTGAGTTTTTCAGCTTTCCTCATGTTATCAATTTCTAGTTCATAGCATTGTGGTTGGAAAAATACTTAGTATGATCTCAATCTTTATAAATCTTCCAAGACTCTTTGGGAACCTATCATATGATCTATCCTGGAGAAAGTTCCATGTGCACTTGAGAAGAATAAGTATTCTGAGGCTGTCATTGGAATGTTCTGTATATGTCTGATGGTGCATTTGGCCTGATGTATGATTCAAGTCTATTTCCTTATTGATTTTTCTCTCTGGATGATTTATTCATTGTTGAAAATGGGGGCATTGAAGTCCCCTACTATTATTGTATTGTCTATTTGTCCCTTTAGTCTGTTAGTATTTGCTTAACATATTTAGGTGCTGTGATGCTGGGTGCATCTATGTTTATGATTTTTATGTATTGGCAGTGGGCCCAGTAATGGGGGTTGGTCTGGGAGCATGGAGGTGCATAGCTGGAGGGGTTGGCTACAGATGAGTTCAGTGGTATAGGCCAGTGACAGAAGACAAGGCCTGATGCATGTCCACAAGCAGCTGAGGGAGCCTTGGCTTTTGGTGAGCTCCCCCTTTGCTACACCATCTCCCCCAAGCATGCACACTGCCATGGAGGTTGGTGATGAGTATCAGTTGGTGGCCTTCAATGCACAGCTGGAGGGACTATCTCCAAGTGAGCAGCACATGGTGCTGGAAAGCCCGTGAGGGGGTCTAGGGGGATGATTTGCATTCACACGGCTTCAGAGGCCTGAGCCAGCTGCTGGTACATGTTGTGGGCTCAGAGTGGAGGGGAAGGGGTGGTGAGGGACTCAGCTGGATGGTATTACTGAACATGAATATCTGTGGGGTGAAAGGGAGTACAGGAAGTATATAGTGGCTGTGCTGGACTTTGTTTTCTTCTGTGACAAAATCTGGTAGGTTTTTATGTGTTTCAGGTCCCTGTGAACTGAGATCAATCCTGCTATTAGTATCCCCTGCTTTTCTTCCTTGATCCTTGCCTTCTCATTATGTTTCAGCTTTGCTAGTCTGGTTGGGGTGAAACTAAAGTGGTGTCTGATGCCCTGAAATGCTGGCAAACTGATGGCTCAACCCACTCTTTCTTTTCTGGTAAGGGGACTCTTTCTAGCTGAGGGTCCTCTTGGTGCACAACAATGCCAATTTGGGGGATAGGATAGTGCAGGCAAAATGAAGCTGTCTTCTTTTCTTCTTGTGTGGTTGGTCTCAGATTTTTTTCCACTGTTGGTAAAATTTCTTAAGTGGACTCTAGAGCTCTCCCAGAACTGTTTTTGTTTGTTGAATGTTTATCTAATTCTTTTTTTTTTTAAGACTTTCTTTATTTGAGAGAGAGAGCATGAGCCAGGGGGAGGGGCAGAAGGAGAGGGAGAAGTAGGCTCCCTGCTGAGCAAGGAGCCCAGTGCAGGGCTTGATCCCAGGACCCCAAGATCATGACCTGAGCCCAAGGCAGACGCTTAACCGACTGAGCCACCCAGATGCCCCTGAATATGTGTCTAATTCTTGACTTCTGTTGGGGGACAAGGAGGCTGGTGTGTCCTACATCCCCATTCTGGTGATATCTGTTCCATTCTCTTTCTAGTTTCCGTTTAATGTTTTTGCCTTGATCTTTGTTTTTTTCCTTCTTTCTACTAATTTTTGGCTACGTTTTTTCTTTTTCTTGTTCCTTGTGGTATAAATTTAGATTTATTTGGGATCTTTCTTTTTGCTTACCGTAGGCATTTATCAGTATAAACTACTACCCTCCTAGAACTGCTTTTGCTTCATCCTATAACTTTTGGCATGTTGTATTTCTATTTTCCTTTGTTGTGTGATTCTTTAAAAAAGGTTTTATTTATTTATTTGTCAGAGAGAGAGAGAGAGAGAGAGAGAGAGAGAGAACACAAGCAGGAGGAGCAGCAAGCAGAGGGAGAGGCAGACTCCCTGCTGAGCAGAGAGTCTGATGCGGCCTCGATCCCAGGACTCTGGGATCATAACCTGAGCTGAAGGCAGATGCTTAATCAACTTGGCCACTCAGGCATCCCTGTTGTGTGATTTTTTTTTTTAATTTCCTTTTTGATGTCTTCTTTGATCCATCAGTTTTTCAGAAGAACGTTGTTTTTTCCTCCACTTAGTTGTGAGTCCTCCAGTTTTCCTCCTGTTAATGAGTTCTTGTTTCATACCACTGTCATCAGTCTTCTTAAATTTGTTAAGACTTGTTTTGTGGCCCAACATATGATCCATTCAATATAGTGTTCTGCATATGCTAGAGAAGAACGTGTGTTCTGCTGCTCTTAGATGGAGTTTTCTGGATGTGTTTGTTAGGTCTGTTTGGTAAATTGTGCTTAAAATCCAATGTTTATGTATTCTCAGCCTGGATGGTATAGCCATTGCTGAAAGTAAGGTAATGAAGACCTCTACCATTATTTATTGTTGGCTATTACTCTCCAGATCTATTAGTATTTGCTTAATGTGTTTATGTACTCTGATGTTGGATAGATATACATTTATAATTGTTACATCCTGATGACCTGTATTATTATATATCAGTGTCCTTTGCCTCTTGTTAAAATTTTTAAAGATTTATTTGTTTATTTATTTCTTCATTTAAGAGAATGCAAGCAGGGGGCGGGGCGGGGGGAGAGGGAGACAAACAGACTGTCTGCTGAGCATGAGCCCAACATGGGGCTGGATTTCAGGACCCTGAGATCATGACCTGAGCCAAAATCAAGAGTGAGATGCTTAGCTGACTGAGCCACCTAGGCGCCCCTGCTTCTGGTTATAGTTTTTGACTTAAAGTCTATTTTATATGATATAACTATAGACACCTCTGCTCTCTTTTGGTTTCCATTTGCATGGAATATCTTTTTCCACACTTCCACTTTGGGTTCATGTGTGTCCTTAATTGCTGAAGTGCATTCCTTGTAAGCATCATATAGTTGGGATTAAAAAACAAAATAAAACAACTGTCGTTTTATGTGTTTTGATCAGAGGATTTAGTTCCTTTTACTTTTAAGTAATTATTTATAGGTGAATTCTTACTATTGTCATTTTGTTAATTGTTTTCTTGGTATTTTGTAGAATCTTTACTCCTTTCTTCCTCTGTTGCTGTCTTCCTTTGTGATTTGTTGATTTTCTGTGATTTGTTGATCCCTTTCTGTTTGTTTTTGTTGTTGTTTTGTTTTGGTATCTACTATAGGATTTTGATTTGTGGTTAACATGAGGCTTACATAACATATCTAGTTATAACAGTCTATGTTAAGGGGTGCCAGGGTGGTTCAGTTTGTTATGTGTCTTTGGCTCAGTTCATGATCCCAGGGCTCTGGGATTGAGTCCCAAATTGGGCTCCTTGCTCAGCAAGGGAGCCTGCTTCTCCCTCTGCCTGCTGCTCCTCCTGCTTAGGCATGCACTCTCTCTAATAAATAAATAAATAAATACATACATACATACATACATACATACATACAATCTGTGTTAAGCCAACAACTTAATTTTGATTACGTAAGAAAGCTCTACCCTTCTATTTCCCCCATTTTATATTTTTGGTGTGTCAATTTTCATCTTTTTGTATTGTACATTTTTAAAATTAATGCAGAATAGTTATATTTAATAAGTTTGTCTTTTAGCCATTTCCCTAGAGTTATAACCATTAAAATATTAGACTTTTCTGCATTTGACTACCTTTACCACTGAGTTTTATATTTTAATATGTCTTCATGTTATTAATTGTCATCATTTTATTTTATTTTACTTTATTTTATTTTTAAAAAGATTTTATTTATTTATTTATTTGACAGAGAGATAGAGAGAGCCAGAGAGCACAAGTGGGGGTAATGGCCGAGGGAGAGGGAGAAGCAGGCTTCCCACTGAGCAGGGTGGCGGATGGGCTGGTTGGGTGATGGGGATTAAGGAAGACACTTGTGATGGCTGGGTGTTCTACATAAGTGGTGAATCACTGAATTCTACTCCTGAAACCAATATTGCGCTGTGTGTTTACTGAGTGGAATTTATTTACTTAAAAAAAATTTTTTTTTATTATTTGCCCCAGGGGTATAGGTCTGTGAATCATCAGGCTTACACCTTTCACAGCACTCACCATAACACAAACCCTCCCCAATGTCCATAACCCATCTATTTACTTTTTTAAAAAAGATTTTATTTATTTATTTGAGAGCATGAGAGAGAGAGAGAGAGCGCACAGGGTGAGGGAGAGGGGCAAGCAGACTCCACGCCGAGCAGGGCTCAATACCAGGACCCTGAGATTATTACCTGAGCCAAAGGCAGACGCTTAATTAACTGAGCCACCCAAGTGCCCCACCTGACTAGAATTTAAATAAAAACTTGAAGAGAAAGAAAGAAAATGTGACTGTGAAAACCTAAAATGGGAGTAGCAGGTCTGTTTGAGTTAATCAGAGAACTGTCACAGAGAATAGATTAGAATCTATTGAATAAAACATGTTGTATATGCTCTGTGTCTACACAGTGAAGATTAATGTTCAGGAAACATTTAAAGACTCAGATAAACCTTGGAGTGTTTGTGTTTTTATAATAATGTAGCTGTGTTTCAAAATACCTTATCTATATTATATATATATAATGTGACAATACATATAATATGATAAGATATATTTAAAAATACAGAGTATATATAAACATGCAGACTCTCACACCCCAAATAGGTATCAGAATCCCTGATGTTATTGATTAGATAGCAATATCTTTGTCCATAACTAAGAAAAGAAGACTCTTATCCAGCCAGAGAAGGGTGGTGTGTCCACCTTTACCGAGAATTTGAAATGGAGATGAGGAGACACAGGTGGAGAAAAGTACATGGTGTGTACTCTGAGCCTCACGGGGTCAGGGATTTCCTTCCTTCCAGGTTCTTGGTCTTGAAGGATTTGCACTTGCCTGGGACCTCAGTGACAGTGAAATTGTTTGACTAATGAGGAGCTATGGAAATTGAACCTCTAGGGATACAGGGACTGCAATCTGCCTGTGACCACTTATTTCAGTAATCCTTCCCATGAAAAGTAGTAGCGTAATTGGACCTCCTCCCATAGAAGATCCTTTTTGTTCAGGAGCCTAGGTCCCATTCAGTCTCTCTGCCCTTTCTGAGTACAAATCTCCCAGATGGTGCATTCAGGGGAAACGTCAATCATCATTCCACTGTGATGCCAGCCAGATAACCTACATGGATGTTTGGAAATGAGGGCAGGTGTTTTACTAAAGGTTCACCCAGGGGAAGTCATGAAGAGAGTACATGTACCAGATGATTAGAACTAAGTCATGCAGGGTCCTCTTGCCTGTCTGTCATCATCTTCACATCTTGTACTTTGCACCAATCTCAAGTACGTCCATTTACTAACGTACTAACTCTCTAGTATGGCCAGGGCCATTTCTTAATGAGTGGAAATCTGCTTTTTTAAAAAATAGGATAACTGTTAGACAAGTCTATGACATTTACTTACAATTTTGTGGAGGTGAGAGGGCAGGAAATGTTTGGTAAAGTTTGCTTTATCTTCCTATTCTTGGTTCTTGATGTACTTATGTATTATCTCAGTTGCTTGCCTCCGAGGTCTCTGGAGATCCAGATAGAATCTTCAGCTGCCTCCCCAGTATGTTTCTCTATATAAAATTACCAATTGTTTCAAGTAATCAAATAATCTATATTAATGGATAGTACAGTATTATAAAATAGCCAACTGTTAACCCTGTGGGAATTAATGGATGACACTCTGCTGTATCAGCTTCAGGCTTTTGTTAAAGGAACAGAGTAATATGCATATAGAAGACACCTACTTCTTATCCCTCTCTATGAGTCTCCATCCCATCCTAAGAGAGTGTTTGTGTCTGGTGATGCTTCTCCTGCTGGTCTAGAAAACACACACTTGATTGTGTTGTCACTCCACCTTCTCCATCAGGTTCATCAACAACATGGGACCCAGAAACAAAACAGGGGTTTCAGATTTCCTTCTTCTGGAAGTGACAGAGGATCCAGAACTGAAGCCCTTTCTCTTTATTCTGTTTCTGTCCATCTACCTGGTCACCATCCTGGGAAACCTGCTCATCGTCCTGGCTGTCATCTCTGACTCCCACCTCCACACCCCCATGTACTTCTTCCTCTCCAACCTGTCCTTCACTGACATCTGCTTAAGCACAACCACCGTCCCAAAGATGCTGGTGAACATCCAAGCACAGAATCAGAGCATCACTTACACAGGCTGCCTCTCCCAGATCTACTTTGTGCTGGTTTTTGCCAGTTTGGAAAGTTTTCTTCTTACAATAATGGCCTATGACCGCTACATGGCCATTTGTCATCCACTGAGGTACACAGTCATTATGACCTCCCACCTCTGTGGCCTGCTGCTTCTACTCTCCTTGTGCATTAACATTGTGGATGCCCTGATCCACAGTCTGATGGTGTTGCAACTGACCTTCTGCACAGACCTTGAAATCCCTCTCTTCTTCTGTGAAGTTGTTCAGGTCATCAAGCTTGCATGTTCTGACACCCTCATCAATAACATCCTGATATATCTTGCAACTAGCTTATTTGGTGGTATCCCTGTGTGTGGAATCATTTTCTCTTACACTCAGATCGTGTCCTCTGTTTTGAGAATGCCATCAGCAGGTGGAAAGTACAAAGCTTTTTCCACCTGTGGGTCTCACCTCTCAGTTGTGTCTTTGTTCTATGGGACAGGTTTGGGGGTGTACATTAGTTCTGCTCTGACTAACTCTTCCAGAAACACTGCGGTGGCTTCAGTGATGTACACTGTTGTCCCTCAAATGATGAACCCCTTCATCTACAGCCTGAGGAACAGGGACATGAAGGGAGCCTTAAAGAAACTCATGGGTAAGATATCATTGTTTTTTCAGGAATGTGTTGTTTAATTTCCACATACTTGTATATTTTCCATTTGTCCTTCAGTTACTGATTTCTAGCTTTACACCGTGGTGATCAGAAAGGATGCTTTGAATGGTTTCAGTATTTTTAAATTAGTGAAATCTGCTCTGTGACCTAACATATGACCTATCCTGGGGAATGTTCCAGGTGCTCTGGAGAAGAGTGCATTTTCTACTGTTTTTGGATGGAGTGTTCACATGTATCTGTTAGGTTGTGTTTGTTTATACTGTTTTTCAAGTTCATTATTCGTTGATCTATCAGGAGCACTAAGCATTGTTGAACGTGATTTGAAGTCTCTTAAGTACTATGGTGGAATTGCATATTTCTTACTTCACTTCTGTCATGTCTGCTTCATGTATTTTGAGGCTCTGTTGTTTGGTGTATGTATGTTTATAATTGTTATATTGTCTTGATTACTGACCTTTTAATCTCTGTTTCTGTGTATCCATTTATTTATTTTCCATCTTGCTTGCTTTGTTTATTTTAACAGTTTTGACTTAAAGTCTATTTCCCCCCCTGACATTAGCTCTCTTTTGGTAACTGTTTGCCTGGCCTGTATTTTTTTTTTTACTTTATTTTTTCAGTGATTCAAGATTCATTGTTTATGCACCACACCCAGTGCTCCATGCAGTACATGCCCTCCTTAATACCCACCCCCGGGCTCACCCATCCCCCCTTCCCCTTCCCCTCCATAACCCTTAGTTTGTTTCTCAGAGTCCACAGTCTTTCATGGTTCATCTCCCCTCCCGATTTACCCCAATTCACTTTTCCTTTCCTTCTCCTAAATTCCTCCATTTTATTCCTTATGTTCCACAACTAAGAGAAACCATATGATAATTAACTTTCTTTGCTTGACTTATTTCACTCAGCATAATCTCCTCCAGACCTGTCCATGTTGATACAAAAGTTGTATTTTTTTAATTTAAAATCTATTTGTGGGAGCCTGGGTNGGGCGCCTGGGTGGCTCAGTGGGTTAAAGCCTCTGCTTTCGGCCCAGGTCATGATCTCAGGGTCCTGGGATCGAGGCCCGCATCGGGCTCTCTGCTCAGCAGGGAGCCTGCTTCCCCTTCTCTCTCTGCCTGCCTCTGCCTCCTTGTGATCTCTCTCCCTCTGTGAAATAAATAAATAAAATCTTTAAAAAAAATAAAAAAAAATCTATTTGTGTTTGTGAATCTATAATGAGTCTCTCATAAAAAGCCTATATTCACATTATGTTTTCTTTTTCTTCCAGTCTCTACCTTTTGACTGGAGAGTTTAATCTACTTAGTTTAAAGTACTTACTGAGGGCGCCTGGGTGGCTCAGTGGGTTAAAGCCTTTGCTTTCGGCTCAGGTCATGATCTCAGGGTCCTGGGATCGAGGCCCGCATCGGGCTCCCTGCTCAGCAGGGAAGCCTGCTTCCTTCTCTCTCTGCCTGCCTCTCTGCCTCCTTGTGATCTCTCTCCCTCTGTGAATAAATAAATAAAATCTTTTAAAAAAATAAAGTACTTACTGATAAGGAGATACTTAATTCTTCCATTGAAAATTTTATTTTATTTATGTCTAAAACCTTTTTTTGTTCTTTATTTCTTCCATTACTGCCCTCCTTACTGCCTTGTTGATTTTTTGTAGTGAGCATTTTGGATTTTGTTCTCATTGTCTTTTTGGAATATATCCAGATAATTGTCTTTATGATTATCACGGGCATTACATTTAACATGCTAAATTTATAAAACTCTAGTTTGAATTCATACCATTTTTATTTCAGTAGCATACAAAACCTCTGCTCTTAAATTGCTCTATCTTTCTTTATGTTGTTTTGGTCACAAATTAAATCTTTATACATTGATTCCAATAGCATAGATTTAACAATTTTTACATTTGTTTTTAAAACCAGTAGGAAATAAAAAGTGGGAGTTATAAGCCAAAAATACAATTCTGTTTTTTTATTTGCCCACACATTTATCAGAAATCTTTATTTTTTTCATACAGAATTAAATTGCTGTTTAGTGTCTTTTCATTTTAACCTGAAGGAATCTGTTAGATATTTTCATAGAGAAGGCTTAGTGGTAATGAACTCCCTCAGCTTTATTCTTCTGGGAACATTTTAATTCTCCCTCATTTTTGGAAGGAAAATTTTGTCAAATATAAAATCCTTGGTTGTCAGTTTTTTTCCCCAACACTTTTAAATATGTCATCCCACTACCCTCTCACCTTCATGGTTCTCATGAGAAATTGGTTGTTAGTCTTATTGGGGACCTCTTGTATGTATAGAATTGGTTTTCTCTTAAGTTCTTGTATATGATGAGCCCCCCCCTTTTTCAAAGATTTTATTTATTTATTTGACAGACACAGAGAGAGATCACAAGGAGGCAGAGTAGCAGACAGAGGGAGAGGGAGAAGCAGGCTCCCTGCTGAGCAGACAGCCCAATTCGGGGCTCCATCCCAGGACCCTGGGATCATGACCTGAGCCGAAGGCAGAGGCTTTAACCCACTGAGCCACCCAGGTGCCCCGGGAGTTAGCCAGTTTTAAGTTATTCCTTCTCTAAGCCTTGTTCCTTAAAGATTTTTACTACCTGGATCAGCATGATAGCAAAAGAATGTGACTAATGAGGAACTTTGGATATTGAACCCGGAAGGACCACAGAGACTGCAAATTGTCTGCCTGTGACCCCTCTGTTCAGGTCACTGGGCAGCACACCTGAGCCTTTTCTCAGGGACCATCATTTTGTATAATGGCCTAGTCCTTTCAGCAGTGTTTTCATTCTCCCTGAGAAGTAGCAAAGGGAAAACTGGGTATCTTTCCTTAGAGCTGGCACCCAGGCCAACTGAAGTTCCCTAGTATATAGTTTTCAGATAGGAAAAGGTGTTTGTCTACTAGTCCATTTGGGTCTGTGAGGGAGGACATGCTGAAGATGACCTGATCTTATTCGTCTATGAAGTGCCTCATTGTTCATCCTCTGATATAAACACGTACGTTTGCGGCAATACCTAATACGTCTTGTTTTCTACTCTGAACCCAAAGTTCTAGAGACCTTTTCCATCCTCAGGAGAAAATTTCCCTTGTACAATTTTGTAGACAGTTCTAGAATTCTCTAAAATATTTTTTCATTTCTGGGCACAGAATTGAGGTCGATGATCAGTACATATTTATCCCTCCATGTCTGTTCTTTAATACTCCTTTGTAGGGTTGGTCCTTGGTTTGGATCCTGGTGCCTGTCTACGAGGACTCTGGAACAGGAAATGGACCAGGGTAAATCCCATAACCCTACATCTCTAGCGCTGGCCCTTCTTTAGTAACCCACTAGATATTTAAAAATAGAGACTAATACAGAATATCAGGACAGGTACTCATGTATCTGCTGCTGGAATTAATAAATTTTGATATTTGCCATGATCGTTTTCTTCTTAAAGTAATAAAATAGTTTTCTTCTTAAAGAAATAAAACAGTTTACATAGAGACAATATTCTATTTTTGTTTTTCTCCATTGCTGTCCTTCCTTTCCCAGAGGAAACCATAGTCTTTAGTTGGTTGGATCTCTTGGCATTGTGGTAAACTATTTTTACACACACACATACACACACACACGTGTATGTGTGTTTGTGTGCATGTATATGCAGGTGCATGTATGCATGTCTGTATGTCACAATGCAAATGCCCATTTCTTCAAGAAGAAATAAATAGTGATGTTGTAAGACAGGAGAGTATAACAAAGGAGTGAAAGTCAATGAACCAGGATGAAATGTACCAAGGTTTGTTTCCTCTCTCTGCTTCCATACATGTGCAAGATTTACAGTGGGAATTTAGCACATAAGTTCCTTCCTGAAATTTGTTACCATGCCAGGATTGTTCTTTCTTTCTCTCCTCTTTTTTTCATCTTGTCCCATCCCTCACTTCCCTCCCTATAATGAACCATGCATGTTCTTCCAGTCATTGTCATGCCATAAACACATTTTTTTTTGAGAGAGAGTGGGGGGTGTTGAGGGGCAGAGGGAGAGGGAAAGAGAGAATCCCAAACAGGCTTCTTGCCCAATGTGAAGCCAATGTTTGGCACAGTCTCACAACCCTGAGGTCATAACCTGAGCTGAAATCAAGGGTTGGACACCTAACTGGCTGAGTCACCCAGGGGCCCCTTCATAAACAAATTCTTATAGGCAGTATTAAGAAAATCCTGTATGTCGAGCACTGTGTTTGGTGATATTTCCTAGTTGTAAACATCTCCTTGTTCTCAAAGCATGTGCTGAAACCTGGAATAAACTCAGGTGTGTCTGAGTCCAAATTTATAGTCCAAGTGATCAGTTCTGATATAGTTGCTTATTTTCACAACTCCATGCATGGCTCATATTTTCTCATTGGTGAAGCAGAGTTTTTATATTGCTATTCATCTTTATTTTATTTTTGTTATTTTTTTAAAAAGGTTTTATTTATTTATCCATGAGAGAGGGTGAGAGAGTGAGAGAGCGCAGGAGAAGGGAGAAGAATAAGCAGACTCCATGCTGAGTGTGGACCCAATGCAGGGCTCGATCTCATGACCCTGAGAGCATGACCTGAGCTGAAATCAAGAGTCAGATGCTTAACTGACTGAGCCACCCAGGCGCCCCACTATTCATCTTTAAACATTAGGACCCTGATGAGTGCCTTTTTTTTTTTAAAGTAATCTCCACACCCAGCATGGGGTTCAAACTTACAACCTAGAAATCAAGAGTTAGATGCTCCACCAACTGAGCCAGCCAGGCAACCCCTAATGAGATATTTGCCTTTAAAAAATCATTAGAGAATTTTTCTAAATCATTACCTCATAAGAATTGCAGGCAATACATGGATGCACCCAGGACTGAGCCAACTAGGTCTCCCCTGTTTGAAGGGATCCAAGGTCCATATTCTAAACAAGATATATTCTTAATCCAGGAAATAGGAGCGTCCTAGAATCGATGAGCCTCCTCCTCCTCCTCCTCCTCCTCCTCCTTCTTCTTCTTCTTCAGTAGTCATCCTAACATGTATAAGGTGATTTCACATTGTAGTTTTGATTTGCATTTCCCTGATGATTAGTCATGTTGAACATCTTTTCATATACCTGTTGGCCATTTTTATGTCTTCTTTGAAGAAATGTCTTTTTAGGTTCTTTCATCATTTTTTTAGTGGGGTTACCTTTTTTTTTTTTTGCTATTAGTTTGGATATTAACTCCTCATCAGATGTGTGGTTTGAAAATATTTCTCCTGTTTTGTAGGTTGTCTTTTCATGTTGTTGTTTCTTTCCTTATGGTGTGCAAACTTTTTAGTACAATGTGTCCAAGTTGTTTATTTTTTTCTTATGCTGCTTGTGGCTTTTGTGTCATACCAAAAACACATTGCCAATACCATGCTAAGGGGATTTTTCCTTATGTTTTATCCTAGGAGCTTTATGATTTTAGGTCTTCTGTTTAAGTCTTTACTCCTTTTCAAGTTTAAAATATCTATCTCTTTATTTTACTTTCTCTTTTTTCTATTTGAGTATGGTTGGCACACAATACTACATTAGTTTCAGGCATACAGCTTACTGATTCGACAAGTCTATGCATTATGCTATGTTCACCACAAGTGTAGCTACCACCTATCTTGATACATTGGTATTACAGTATCATTGATTATATTCCTTATGCTGTGATTTTATTCCCATTACTTATTCATTCCATAACTGGAAGCCTGTATCTCCCACTCCTCTTCATCTATCAATAGCTGAGAAAAGATAAGGAAGATTTGGTATACATATACAATGGAATATTAGGCAGCCAGAAAAAAAGCCATTTGAGACAACACGGATGGACCTAGAGGGTATTAAGCTAACTGAGATTGAGAAAGACAAATACCATATGATGTCATTCATGTTTTTTTTTGTATGGTGTAAGGTATGTATCCAGTTTTATGTATACATCCTGTGCATGTAGATATCCAGTTTTCTTTACTTTTTTAAAAAAGATTTTATTTATTTATTTGAGGAGAGAGAGAGAAAGGGAGAGTGTGAGAGGGCATGAGTGGGGGTGGGGTGAGGGAGAAGCAGGCTTCCCATTGAGTGGGGAACCCGATGTGGGACTTGATCCCTGGACCTCAGGGATCATGACCCCAGCTGAAAGCAGACACTTAACCTACTGAGTCACCCAACCTCCCCAATGTCCAGTTTTATTAATACCATTTGTTGAACAGACCACCCCTTCCTCGTTGAATATTCTTGGAACCCTTGTCAAAGATTAGTTGACTATATATGTGTCCGTTTATTTATTGACTCTCTATTCCATTCTATTGGGCTCTGTGTCTATTTTTATGCCAATATTATACTGTTATGATTACTGTAGTTTTGATATGTGGCTTGATATAAGGAAGTGTAATGCCTACAGGTTTGTTTATCTTGCTCAAGATTGCTTTGACTCTTTGGGGTCTTTTGTAATTCCATATACATTTTAGGATTTTTTCCATTTATTTATATATATTATATAGTGAATGGTATATACCCAATCTCAGAGTAGGAAAAGCATTCATCCTGAATTCCTCCCTCTGGAGTCTTGGCCTTGAAGGATTTGCACTGCCCTGGATCACAGGGGCAATAAAATTGCTTGGCTAATGAGGAGCTATGGAAATGGTACCTCTAGGGATACAGAGACTGCAATCTGCCTGTGACCACTTGCTTCAACAGTTCTTCTCCAGAAAAGAAGTAGCACACCCGAGCCTCATCTCACAGATGATCTGTCTTTCCCTGGAGCCCAAGGGTCACTCAGTCTCTCTGCGCTTCCTGAGTATTGATCTTCCATTTGGTACATTCAGAGGAAATGTCAAATCATTCTATGATGTCCACCAGGTAATCTAATGTCTGTCAGTCAATGTTGGGAAATGAGGGCAGATACTTTACTACAGTTTCTTCCAGAGGAAGCTGTGAAGACTACATGCATCAACTGATTAGAACCATGTCACCCAGGGTCCTCCTGCCTGTCATCTTCTTCACATGTTTCCTTGTACTTTACACCAATCTCAAGTACTGATTTACTAATATCATACTATACTATATACACTATATAGGACCATTTTCCTTTTGAGTAGAAATACACTTTTTATAAAACAGGATGGCTGTTATAAAATTATCTGACATTTACTTGCAAACTGGTGATTGTGGGAGGCAGGAAATTTGGTAAAGTTCACTTCATGTTCCCCTTCCTGGATCTTTTTTTTTTTTTTAGATTTGTAGATGGTAGATTTTTATTATGTATATTGTAAATCAATAAAATATTCCTGGTTATTGACATACTTACGTATTATCTCAGTTGCTTGCCTAGGAGGTCTTTGGGGAGCCAGACAAAATCTTCAGCTGCCTCCCTAGTCTGTTTCTCTTTATAAGATTACCAAATGTTTCAAGTAATCAGAACAGTATATGCAGTATATATATTTTTAAATGGTCATCTCTTTTTTATTTTATTTTATTTTTTCAGTGTGCCAAGATTCATTGTTTATGCATCTCTTGACCCTTGTGGGAATTAACAATGGGTGACACTCTGCTCAGGTTTTTGTTAAAGGAACAGAATAATATGCATACAGAAGGCATCTACGTCTTTTTGTTAAAGATTTTTATTTGTTAGACACACACACACACACACACACACACACACACACACACAAGCAGGGGGAGCAGCAAGGCAGAGGGAGAAGCAGACACACCGCTGAGCAGGGAGCCTGATGTGGGACTTGATCCCAGGACCCTGGGGTCATGCCCTGAGCCAAAGGCAGGCACTTAACTGACTGAGCCACCCAGGCATCCTGAAAGCACCTACTTCTTATCCCTCTCTATGAGTCTCCATCCCATCCTAAGAGAGTGTTTGTGTCTGGTGATGCTTCTCCTGCTGGTCTAGAAAACACACACTTGATTGTGTTGTCACTCCCATCTTCTCCATCAGATTCATCAACAACATGGGACCCAGAAACAAAACAGGGGTTTCAGATTTCCTTCTTCTGGAAGTGACAGAGGATCCAGAACTGAAGCCCTTTCTCTTTATTCTGTTTCTGTCCATCTACCTGGTCACCATCCTGGGAAACCTGCTCATCGTCCTGGCTGTCATCTCTGACTCCCACCTCCACACCCCCATGTACTTCTTCCTCTCCAACCTGTCCTTCACTGACATCTGCTTAAGCACAACCACCGTCCCAAAGATGCTGGTGAACATCCAAGCACAGAATCAGAGCATCACTTACACAGGCTGCCTCTCCCAGATCTACTTTGTCCTGGCTTTTGGTGGTTTGGAAGGTTTTCTTCTTGCAGTAATGGCCTATGACCGCTATNATCCCTCTCTATGAGTCTCCATCCCATCCTAAGAGAGTGTTTGTGTCTGGTGATGCTTCTCCTGCTGGTCTAGAAAACACACACTTGATTGTGTTGTCACTCCCATCTTCTCCATCAGATTCATCAACAACATGGGACCCAGAAACAAAACAGGGGTTTCAGATTTCCTTCTTCTGGAAATGACAGAGGATCCAGAACTGAAGCCCTTTCTCTTTATTCTTTTTCTGTCCATCTACCTGGTCACCATCCTGGGAAACCTGCTCATCGTCCTGGCTGTCATCTCTGACTCCCACCTCCACACCCCCATGTACTTCTTCCTCTCCAACCTGTCCTTCACTGACATCTGCTTAAGCACAACCACCGTCCCAAAGATGCTGGTGAACATCCAAGCACAGAATCAGAGCATCACTTACACAGGCTGCCTCTCCCAGATCTACTTTGTCCTGGCTTTTGGTGGTTTGGAAGGTTTTCTTCTTGCAGTAATGGCCTATGACCGCTATGTGGCCGTTTGTCATCCACTGAGGTACACAGTCATTATGAACCCCCACCTCTGTGGCCTGCTGGTTCTACTCTCCTTGTGCATTAACATTGTGGATGCCCTGATCCACAGTCTGATGGTGTTGCAACTGACCTTCTGCACAGACCTTGAAATCCCTCTCTTCTTCTGTGAAGTTGTTCAGGTCATCAAGCTTGCATGTTCTGACACCCTCATCAATAACATCCTGATATATCTTGCAACTAGCTTATTTGGTGGTATCCCTGTGTGTGGAATCATTTTCTCTTACACTCAGATCGTGTCCTCTGTTTTGAGAATGCCATCAGCAGGTGGAAAGTATAAAGCTTTTTCCACCTGTGGATCTCACCTCTCAGTTGTGTCTTTGTTCTATGGGACAGGTTTGGGGGTGTACATTAGTTCTGCTCTGACTAACTCTTCCAGAAACACTGCGGTGGCTTCAGTGATGTACTCTATTGTCCCTCAAATGATGAACCCCTTCATCTACAGCCTGAGGAACAGGGACATGAAGGGAGCCTTAAAGAAACTTATAAGTAGGACACCTCTTCTCTGATTGTGTCATTAGCATTTGACTGGTTTCTAGAATGAGTCAAAGTGACAAAAATACATAATAAGCCAGAATATCTGATTCTTGCATTATCAACTTCTTCTGAAATTACAAGATAGCATAATGACCATGTGCATTTTAATTTGATGTGGAAAACTAACTTGCATTTTATCCAGCAATGTGGTGTTTGGCAAGTGATTTCAAATCTCTAATCTCAGTTTCTGAGTCAGATTCCCTAAAAGCAGAACCTGAGTCAGGGGTTCTTGTAGTAGGGATTTTGTGAGGTTTTCAGAAGAGAAGTGGGATAAGGTGGACAGAACAGGGAAAGAATTTAAATGTGGATGTTGTGAGTCTACCTGATTCTAGGATCATGCCATGAGAATCACACTTCAGTGTTGAAACTACTAGGAGTGGGGCGCCTGGGTGGCTTAGTGGGTTAAAGCCTCTGCTTTCGGCTCAGGTCATGATCTCAGGGTCCTGGGAAGCCTCTGCTTTCGGCTCAGGTCATGATCTCAGGAGCCTGCTTCCTCCTCTCTCTCTCTCTGCCTGCCTCTCTGCCTACTTGTAATCTCTCTTTCTCTGTCAAATAAAAAAAAAAACCTACTAGGAGGCCAGGTGCTGATATTTTACACCCAGATTCAGCAATCACTAATTCCAGTCACTGGAAAGTGCACCTGTGCACGCAACATCAGTAACCATTACACTCAGTTCCATGACATATAAAATGACATTATTAGGTTATCTTAGTGGTTTGGTGTGATAGGAGATAATTCAATTTTACCAGTGAAAAGGCCATCGGTTTTTTTTTTTTAAGATTTTATTTATTTATTTCACAGAGGGAGAGAGATCACAAGGAGGCAGAGAGGCAGGCAGAGAGAGGGGGGGAAGCAGGCTCCCCACTGAGCAGGGAGCCCGATGCGGGCCTTGATCCCAGGACCCTGAGATCATGACCTGAGCCGAAAGCAGAGGCTTTAACCCACTGAGCCACCCAGGCGCCCAAGGCCATCGGTTTTAATAAGAAAAAGAAATCCTGACTCTAAGATGCTCAAAACATAAAGAGGATTATGAGGTGACAAATGTGTTCATTAACTTTCTGGTGACAATCAGTGCATGGTGCGTACATATATTAAGTCATTGCATTGTACATCTTAACTTCATACAGTTGTGCTAATTGTACCTCTGTAAAGCTGTAAAATAAGAGTTCTCTTTCATCATAAGGACTTCAGAAAGTAGGGATCTACAAGAACAAGACAGTAAGGCTTCATTTATTCCTCCACATGGTGGCTTCCTCCTAGGTCTAACTCCCCTTTTGTTCCCGATGGTTGCAACATATGGAAGAAATCTATGGAAGAATGTGTTTAGAATCTGGAATATGAGACCTTTCCTAAAGTTCTCCTGTTAAAATATATACAAAGTAGTACATAAAGTGTATCTATGGTTTAAAACAAATAGTAGCGCAGTAAAACACATACCTCTCACCCAGGTGAAGAAATAAAGCAGTGCCACAGGCGATCCATATGATGGTGTCCCAGCCACATTATCATCCCTCTCCCCAGTGACAAACACTATACCGAACTTTGTATTTATCATTTTGTTTGATGTTCTTCTGTTAGGTTGAATCCTGTGAGGTTGCCAGTATTTGATCACATTTGCCTTCTAAAATGAGCAGTGTGATCCAATGTTGTTATCCCCCATATGTATCCCTATCCAGTTGGTAAATTTTCTTATTTTTCAACAAGTTAAAAGTTAAATCTTAATGTATGCATTTTGTGTCTTGATTGTTTTTCCATCTTTGTGCTTTTGAGGTTCAAAAGTGTCGGTTTTAGCAGTAATTCATTTTATTTTCACTGCCCTCTATTATTATATTACATATGGAGACATTACAAGATTGGTATTCTTGTGAGGTTGAAAGATATTTTGGTTGGTACTTTTCTTAATTTATAAATAAATCTGCTGGACTATTATCACATGCATTTCATGGTGGAAAAGAATGTTTTATACTTGGGATAGAATTATTATGTATTTGAGTATACCTAGCCTCCTTAAGATACTTCTTTTTTAAAATTTTTTAATTTAAATTCAATTTGGTTAACATATACTGTATTGTGGAAAGAGCCAAGATGCCCTTCAACAGACGAATGGATAAAGAAGATGTGGTCCATATATACAATGGAATATTACTCAGCCATCAGAAAGGATGAATACCCAACTTTTGCATCAATGTGGATGGGACTGGAGGAGATTATCCTGAGTGAAATAAGTCAAGCAGAGAAAGTCAATTATCATATGGTTTCACTTACTTGTGGAACATAAGGAATAAAATGGAGGACTCTAGGGGAAGGAAAGGAAAAGTGAATTGGGGTTATGGAGGGGAGGGGGGAAGAGGGAAGGGTGAGCCTGGTGGTGGGTATTAAGGACGGCCCGTATTGCATGGAGCACTGGGTGTGGTGCATAAATGATGAATCTTGGATCACTGAAAATATAATAAAATAAAATTTTAAAAAACATATACTGTATTATTAGGTTCAGGGATAGAATTTGCCAATTGTAAACTCTGTAATCACTGTAATACCATGATTCACCAGTTGTATATAACACCCAGTGGTCATTTAATCAACTGCCCTCCTTAATGCCCATCACACAGTTATCATATCCTTCCACCCACCTCCCTTCCAGCAACCCTCAGTTTGATTTCTAGAGTTGAGTCTCTTATGGTTTGCCTCCCTCTCTGCTTTCATCTTATTTTATTTTTTCTTCCCTTCCACTATGTTCACCTGTTTTGTTTCTTAAATTCCACATATGAGTGAAATCAAACAGTTCCTCAAAAGTTAAAAATAGAACTACCCTGTGACCCAGCAACACAAAAATACTGATTTGAAGGGGCACATGTACCCTGATATTTATAGCAGCATTATCAAAATAGACAAACTATAGAAAGAGCTCAAATGTCCATTGACAGATGAATGGATAAAGATGATATGGTACAAACACACACACACACACACACACACACACACACGCTGGAATATTACTCAGCCATCAAAAAGAATGAAATCTTGCCATTTGCAATGATGTGGTTGGAACTAGAGGGTATTATGCTAAGTGAAGTAAGTCAGTCCTCTGGATATTTCTAAAGACTTTCCCTAAGTTGTTGAATAATTTAACATGCTTATCAAAATTCCTGGTGATCGATATCATCACCAGCACATTTTCATTTATACTGACAGTCTAGTAGACATAAAATTATTTCATTATTTGGCATTTTCCTTATTATCTATGAGATTGAGTGTCATTTTATATATTTATGCGTCATTTATTTTTACTCTCTGTTAACTACCATTTATGGTTTTTCTGCTGAGCTGTTGCCAAAATGGCAGAATTTCTTTGTATTTTTGTGGCTGAATAATAGTGTATCATATATACACCAAATTTTCTCTATCTATTCATGTCAGTGGACACTTAGGTTATTTATATATCTTGGTTGTTGTGAATAATGCTGAAATTAACATGTGAGAGCAGATATCACTTCAAGATACTGATTTTGCTTCCTCTGCATATACACTCAGAAGTGGAATTACAGGGTCATGTAATAGTTCTGTCTTTAATATTTTAAATTGAGATATAATTGGCATAAAACATTATTTTAGTTTCAGGTGTACAACACAATGATTTGATATGTATATATGTTGTAAAATGATAATCACAATAAATATAGCTAACATTCATCACCACAAATAGTTAAAAAATTTTTATTAACGTATAATGTATTATTTGTTTCAGGGGTACAGGTCTGTGATTCATCAGTCTTACACAATTCATAGCACTCACCATAGCACATACCCTTCCCAATGTCCATCACCTAGCCACCCCATCCCTCCCACCCCCCACCACTCCAGCAATCCTCAGTTTGTTTCTTGAGATTTAGAGTCTCTTATGGTTTGTCTCCCTCTCTGGTTTCATCTGGTTTCATTTCTCCCTCCCTTCCCCTGTGATCCTCTGGCTTGTTTCTCAAATTCCACATATCAGCAAGATCATATGATAATTGTCCTTCTCTGATCTACTTATTTCACTTAGCATAATACCATCTAGTTCCATCCATGTCATAGGAAACAGCAAGATTTCATTTTTGATGGCTGTATAATATTCCACTGTGTAAATACTACATCTTTATCCATTCATCTGTTGATGGAAATGTATGCTGTTTCCATAGTTTGGCTCTTGTGGACATTGCTGCTATAAACATTTGGGTGCACGTGCCCCTGCGGATCAGTACATTTGTATCTTTGGGGTAAATACCCAGTAATGCAATTGTTGGGTTCTACCGTAGCTCTATGTTCAACTTTTTGATGAACTTCCATACTGTTTTCCAGAGTGGCTGCACTAGCTTGCATTCCCACCAACAGTGTAAGGGGATTCCTCTTTCTCTGCATCCTCACCAACATCTGTCATTTCCTGACTTGTTAATTTTAGCCATTCTGACTGGTGTGAGGTGGTATTTCATTGTGGTTTTGATTTGTATTTCTCTGATGCTTAGTGATATTGAGCACCTTTTCATGTATCTATTGGCCATTTGGATGTCTTCTTTGCAGAAGTATCTGTTCATATCTTCTGCCCATTTCTTTATTGGATTATTTGTTCTTTGGATGTTGAGTTTGGTAAGTTCTTTATAGATTTTAGATACTAGCCCTTTATCTGATATGTCATTTGAAAATATCTTCTCCCATTCTGTCCATTGTCTTTTGATTTTGTTGACTATTTCCTTTTGCTGTGCAAAAGCTTTTTATCTTGATGAAGTCCCAATAGTTCATTTTTGCCCTTGCTTCCCTTGCCTTTGGCAATGTGTCTAGGAGGAAGTTGCTGCGGCTGAGGTTGAAGAGTTTGCTGCCTGTGTTCTCCTCTAGGAGGATTTTAATGGATTCCTGTCTCACATTTTAGGTCTTTCAACCATTTTGAGTCATTTTTATGTGTGGTGTAAGGAAGTGGTCCAGTTTCATTCTTCTGCATGTGGCTGTCCAATTTTCCCAACACCATTTGTTGAAGAGATTATCTTTTTTCCATTGGACATTCTTTCCTGATTTGTCGAAGATTAGTTGATCATGAAGTTGAGGGTCCATTTCTGGGCTCTCTATTCTGTCCCATTGATCTATGTGTCTGTTTTTGTGCCAGTACCATACTTTCTTGATGATTACAACTTTGTAATAGAGCTTGAAGTCTCAAATTGTGATGCCACCAGCTTTTCTTTTCTTTTTCATCATTCTTCTGGCTCTTTGGGGTCTTTTCTGGTTCCATACAAATTTTAGGATTATTTGATCCATTTCTGTGAAAAAAGTTGATGATATTTTGAAAGGCATTGCATTAAATGTGTAGATTGCTCTGGGTAGCATAGACATTTTAACAATATTTAATCTTCTAATTCATGAGCATGGAACGGTTTTCCATTTCTTTGTGTCTTCCTCAGTTTCTTTCATGAGTATTCTATAGTTTTCTGAGTACAGATTCTTTGCCTCTTTGGTTAGATTTATTCCTAGATATCTTATGGTTTTGGGTGCAGTTGTAAATGGGATCTACTCCTTAATTTCTCTTTCTTCTGTCTTATTGTTGGTGTGTAGAGCAATTTTTTTCATTGATTTTATATCCCTCCACTTTACTGAATTCCTGTGTGAGTTCCAGCAGTTTTGGGGTGGAGTCTTTTGGGTTTTCCACATAAAGTATCATATCATCTGCAAAGAGGAGAGTTTGCCTTCTTTGATGATTCAGATGCCTTCATTTCTTTTTGTTGTCTGATTGTTGAGGCTAGAACTTCCAGTACTATGTTGAATAGTAGTGGTGATAGTGGACATCCCTGCCATGCTCCTGACCTGAGGGGAAAAGCTATCAGTTTTTCCCCATTGAGAATGATATTCACTGTGGGTTTTTCATAGATGACTTTTATGATATTGAGGTATATACCCTCTATCCCTACACTGTGCAGAGTTTGAATCAAGAAACTTTGTCTAATACTTTTTCTGCATCTATTGAGAGAATCATATGGTTATTGTCCTTTTATTAATGTAGCATATCATATGCAATGATTTGCAGATGTTGAACCAACCTTGCGGCCCAGGAATAAATCCCACTTGGTCGTGGTGAATACTCCTTTTAATGTACTGTTGGATCCTATTAGCTAGTATTTTGGTGAACATTTTTGCATCCATGTTTGTCAGGAATATTGTTCTGTAATTCTCCTTCTTGAAGGGTCTTTGTCTGGTTTGGGGATCAAGGTAATGCTGGCCTCATAAAATGAGTTTGGAAGTTTTCCTTCCATTTCTATTTTTTGGGAACAGTTTCAGGAGAATAGATATTAATTCTTCTTTAAATGTTTGGTAGAATCTCTCTGGGAAGCCATCTGGCCCTGGGCTCTTGTTTGTTGGGAGATTTTTGATGACTGCTTCAATTTCCTTGCTGGTTATGGGTCTGTTCAGGTTTTCTCTTTCTTCCTGGATCAGTTTTGGTAATTTATATGTCTCTAGGAATGCATCCATTTCTTCCAGATTATCTAATTTGTTGGCATATAGTTGTTCATAATATGCTCTTAAAATTGTTTGTATTTCTTCAGTGTTAGTTGTGATCTCTCCTCTTTCATTCATGATTTTATTTATTTGGGTCCTTTCTCTTTGCTTTTTGATGAGTCTGGCCAGGGGGTTATCAATCTTATTAATCTTTCAAAGAACCAGCTCCTAGTTTCGTTGATCTGTTCTACTGTTCTTTTGGTTTCTATTTCATTGATTTCTGCTCGATCTTTATTATTTCTTTTCTCCTACTGGGTTTAGGCTTCATTTGCTGTTCTTTCTCTAGCTCCTTTAGGTGTAGGGTTAGGTTGTGTAGTTGAGACCTTTCTTGTTTCTTAAGAAAGGCCTGATTGCTATATACATTCCTTTTAGGACTGGCTTGGCTGCATCCCAAAGATTTTGAACAGTTGTGTTTTCATTTTCATTTGTTTCCATGAATTTTTAAAATTCTTCTTTAATTTCCTGGTTGACCCATTCATTCTTTATTAGGATGCTCTTTAGCTTCCATGTATTTGAGTTCTATCCAACTTTCCACTTGTGGTTGAGTTCAAGTTTCAAAGCAGTGTGGTCTGAAAATATGCAGGGAATGATCCCAATCTTTTGGTACCAGTTGAGACCTAATTTGTGACCCAGGATGTGACCTATTCTGGAGAATGTTCCATGTGCATTAGAGAAGAATGTATATTCTGTTGTTATGGTATGGAATGTTCTGAATATATCTGTGAAGTCCATCTGGTCCAGTGTGTCATTTAAAGCCCTTATTTTCTTGTTGATCTTTTGCTTCGATGATCTGTCCATTTCAGTGACGGGGGGCGTTAAAGTCCCCTATTATTATTGTCGATGTGTTTCTTTGTTTTTGTTATTAGTTGACTTATATAGTTGGCTGTTCCCATTTTAGGGGCATAAATATTTAACAATTGTTAGATCTTCTTGTTGGACAGACCCTTTAAGTATGATATAGGATCCTTTCTCATCTCTTATTATACTCTTTGGTTTAAAATCTAATTTCTCTTATGTAAGGATCGCCACTCCAGCTTTCTTTTGATGTCCATTGGCATGATAACTTGTTTTCCACCCTCTCATTTTAAATCTGGAGGTGTCTTTGGGTCTAAAATGAGTCTCTTGCAGACAGCATATTGATGGATCTTTCTTTTTTATCCAGTCTGATACCCTGTGTCTTTTGATTGGGGCATTTAGCTCATTTATATTCAGGGTAACTATTGAAAGATAGGAATTTAGTGCCATTGTATTATTGCCTGTAAGGTGACTGTTGCTGTGTATTGTCTCTGTTCCTTCCTGGTCTATGTTACTTTTAGGCTCTCTCTTTGCTTAGAGGACCCCTTTTAATATTTCTTGTAGGGCTGGTTTGGTGATCACAAATTCTTTTAGTTTCTGTTTGTCTTGGAAGCTTTTTATCTCTCCTATTTTCAATGACAGCTTAGCTGGATATTTTTCTCATTTAGTATCCTAGAATATTTTTTTCTTGTGATGCAAACTTTAAGATTAACTTTCTTCGCAACTGTCAAATATGCAGCACAATTTATTACATTTCATCCCCATGATGTATAATTGGAATTTTGTACCTTTTGACCAATGATACCCATTTCATCAATCCCTCAGTACCCACCTTTGGCAATCACCAGTCTATTCTCTATACCTATGGGCTCAGGTTTTTGTTTTGTTTTGTTTTTGAGCTCAACGTACAAGTGAGATCATATGGTATTTTTCTTTGTCTGTCTTACTTATTTCACTGCACATAAAGCCCTCAAGGTCCATCCATATGTCTCAAAGGGTAGGATTTCCCTTTTCTAATGGATGAGTAACATTTGTGTGTGTGTGTGTGTGTGTGTGTGTACATACATTTACTGATTACATTTCTTTATCCATTTATCTGCTAACGGGCACTTAGATTGTTTCCATGTCTTGGCTCTTGTAAATAATGCTGCAGTGAACATGGGAGTACACATATCTTTTCAAGATAGTCATTTCATCTCCTTCAGTTATATTTCCAGAAGTGCGGTTGAGGGATCAAACTGATTGCACCAGTTTACATTCCTAGCAGCAATACTTATATTCCTACCAACAGACTTCCTTTTTCTCCACATTCTTGCCAGGACTTGTTATCTCTTGTCCTTTTGATGAAAGCCATTCTAACAGGTGTGAAGTGGTATCTCATTGTGGTTTTGATTTGCCTTTTGTGATGGTTAGTGATGCTGAGCATCTTGTCTTTAACTTGTTAGCTGTCTGTATGTGAAAACTGAGAGCTAATATCCTAGTTGGGGAAAAATGGTCAGGGATGTCCACTCATACCACTTTTATTCAACATAGTACTGGAAGTCCTAGCTACAACAGTCAGACAACAAAAAGAAAAGGCATCCAAATCAGCAAGGAAGAAGTATAACTTCCACTATTTTGCAGATGACATGATGCTATATATAGAAAAACTCAAAAGATTCCCCCCAAAAACTCCTAGAACTATATGTCTTCTTTAGAAAATGTCTATTCAGCTCCTCTGCTGATTATTAAATCAGATTGTATATTTTTTGCTACTAAGTTATATATGTTTTTTATATACTTTGGCTATTAACCTCTTACCAGATACATGATTTATAGGTATTTCATTCCATAGGTAGGCTTTTCATTTTATTAATGGTTTCTTTGCTGTGCAGAAGCTTTTTAGTTTGATATAGATACACTTTTTAATTTTTGCTGTTGTGGTTTGTTTTTGGTGTCATAATTGTTGCCAAGACCAATGTCAAGGAGCTTTCCCCCTAAATTTTCTTCTAGGAGTTGAATGGTTTTCAGGTCTTATATTTAACTCATTAATAATTTTGAGTTAATTTTTGTAAGTGGTGTAAGACAGGGGTTCAATTTCATTCTTATGCATTGGGATATATAGTTTTTCCAACAACATTTTTAAAAGAGATTATCTTATTGCCTTTTTTTTTTTTTAAAGATTTTATTTATTTATTTCACAGAGGGAGAGAGATCACAAGGAGGCAGAGAGGCAGGCAGAGAGAGAGAGGGGGAAGCAGGCTTCCCGCTGAGCAGGGAGCCCGATGCGGGCCTCGATCCCAGGACCCTGAGATCATGACCTGAGCCGAAAGCAGAGGCTTTTAACCCACTGAGCCACCCAGGCGCCCATATCTTATTGCCTTTGAGTGTCCTTGGCTCCTTTGTCAAATACAAGTTGATTGTATATATGAGGGTTTATTCTGGGCTCTCCATCCTGTTCCATTGGTCTATGTATGTGCTTTAATGTCAGCACCACATAGTTTTGATTACTATAATTTTGCAGTGTAGTGTGAAATCAGGATATCTGATGCCTCCATCAGAATTGTCCAGAAGCCATTTCAGGCTTCCAGAGGATCCAAATCAGAATACGGAGACAGGCTGAGTAGAGCCTTGGGAAAGTATGTAGTCAAACTCCTCCCAAGGAAAAAGTGGGAGCCTTGTGTTTCTGCCTCTTGGTTTTCTGTGCTATCTGGGGACTTGGAAATGCCAACCCACATTACTGTCAGAGCTAGAAGATTTGGGAGCCAGTCCCTCAGGTTGTCATACACATTGGGGTCCTATGTGTGTGGTCTTAAACTTTCACTCTTCAGGGAGATGCTGAGTTGAGGATTCTCTCCTGGTTGTAAGGTGCTGTCCCAGGGGTGGGGTCGACGGTGTGGGCATAGCTCAGCTTTTCCTATCTGTTTTGAGGTCGGTATTTTCTCAGTCTTCTGATATGTAGGAGTCACCCAACCAGTTTCTGGATTTCTCTCAGAGGGAATTAATCTGTGTGTACCTGTATGGAGAGTGTGTTTCCAGGAAGAGGGAAATCAGGAAACTCCTCTTCTGCCATATGGATGGTGTTGGTGAGAATTCATTAAGTTTGAACATTTAACCAGACCAATATTAGGTCAAACTTACTTAATGTGTAGTATTGGGCAGTGTAAAGGACTGATAAAAAAGACACATGAGGGTCCTATAAAAATGACTGTTTGTAGGACAAAAATGATCAAATACTGGAAATCAAATACTGGCGGCATCAATCTAATATCTGTCTCCATGGTCACATTGCCTCCTCCTTTTCTCTGTGTCTCCTTCACTTCTACCTATTTTATAAGGAAACATACGATTTCTATTTAGGGCTCACCCAGATAACCCAGTGTAAGTGCATCCTTTGCAAAGACCCCTTTTCCAAGTAAGTTCTAATACCATTTATCCTTTTGTCATATGAGGTACTAATCACAAATTATGGGGATGAGGATGTAATATTGAGGGCCCCCATTTCACCTCTTACAGGTGTGCTTTGATTGATTCCATCAAGAGGCCTATTCTCATCTGACACTGAGAAGGACAGTTTCTTGTCCCTGGGTATGATGTTCAAGCATGACATCTATATTTGCTGCCACCACCTTGTGACTTGAGGAGAACCAGTCCTAGGACAAAGCCACCAAATGCAGAAATAGAGTGAAGCTTACTCCCCTGCTTTATATTCCCTGTCTGTGAAGTTCTAGTAACGACAAACAACTGTTTCCTGTTTGACCAGATTGGAGATAGGAATTTTTTTCTTATTAGAACTAAAGACTACCTCATTGATGAAGCACAAATAGCTTACAGTTATTTCAAAATGAGATGGTATCATTATCCCAATCTTATAGATGATGAAACTGAGTATAGTGGATGCTAAAATTGCCTGAAGGGAATACAGTTTACCGGTGACTGGTCTCCATAATTACTAAGTTGGGGTGTGAAAGGTGAGTTTCCTTTCCTCACTGTAGCCTGATTTGGGTTTCAGTTGACATGGTCTACTATGGGACCAGAGGGAAGCAAGTCTCTAAATATAACCACAGTCATGTTTCTATCCTTTCTCTGAGCTATTCATATTCTACAACTTTCCTTCTGACCATACAAACATAAAACTTTGACCTCTGCCCCAGGCTCTACCTCTATGGAACTGAGAAAAACCTTGAAGTAAGAATTGATATAATTCGTCAAACATAAAAAGCTAAAGAAAATAAAAGTTAGGTTTCAACCCTAAGTTAAAATATACTTGGCTGTTACGTTATCTACTCATGTTAGAAGCATTTGGTGGTAGAAGAATTAAACTTCCTGGTTCGCCTGTGATTCATATAACTTTGATTTATTCTTACAACTCAGCCCAAGGTACATGGCACAATCAGAGAAAAGAAAGTATCCTACTGACAAGTTTTTTCAAGGCACCCTGCATGTCACTATTCCTCAAACTGTAGATAAAGGGATTCATCATTTGAGGAATCACGATATACATCACGGAGGCCACGGCAGTCTTCCTGGAAGAGTCACTAACTGCAGAAATAATGTACACTCCAAAAGCTGTCCCATAGAACAAAGACACAACTGATAGGTGAGACCCACAGGTGGAGAAAGCTTTATACTTCCTGCCTGCTGATGGCATTCTCAAAACAGAGGAGAAAATTTGAGTGTAAGAGAAAATGATTCCAGAGAGAGGAACGCCCCCAAATAAGCCAGCTGCAAAATATGCCAAGATGTTATTGATGAGAGTATCAGAGCAGGCAAGCTTGACCATCTGACCAAGTTCACAGAAGAAGTGGGGGATATCCAAGTCCTTACAGAAGGATAACTGTAGCACCATCAGACTATGGAGCAGAGCATTGGCAATGCTAATGAGCAGTGAGAGCACCATCAGTAGGCCACAGAGTTGGGCGTTCATGATAACGCTGTACCTCAGGGGATGGCAGATGGCCACATAGCGGTCATAGGCCATTGCTGCAAGGAGAAAATTTTCCAAACCAACAAAAGTCAAGACAAAGCAGACCTGGGTGAGGCATCCTGTATAACTGATGCTCTGAATCTGTGCTTGGATGTTCACCAGCATCTTTGGGATGGTGGCTGTGCTTAAACAGATGTCAGTAAAGGACAAGTTGGAGAGGAAGAAGTACATAGGGGAGTGGAGGTGGGGGTCAGAGATGACAGCCAGGATAATGAGCAGGTTTCCCAGGATGGTGACCAAGTACGTGGACAGGAACAGACTGAAGAGTAGGGGCTGCAGTTCTGGATCATCTGTCAATCCCAAGAGAAAGAATTCTGAAAATACTGTTTGGTTTCTGGGTTCCATGTTGTTGATGAATCTATTGGAAAAGATGGAGTGAAAATTTAAAAAAAAAAAAGAATGATCTCTGGATGAGCCACAGCAGTATCACCTGGGAATTGTTAGAAATACAGATTCTGGTATCAGTCCAGATATACTGCTAATAAACTCTGAGGTGAGGACAAGCGATCTTTTTTTTGGCAAGCCAGCTGGATGAATTTGATATCACCCAAATTTGAGAGCCAAGGCTTTTAGAGAAATGAAAAAAAAAAACTATTGAGAAGCCATGTGAATATTCCAATCTTTCCCTCTGCTAACTTTTCCCTCTATCATCATTTCCTACCTCCCCCCCCTCCTCCCTCTATTGGCCCTTACTTTGTTTATCTGATCCCCAGCTCTGCTTCACACATTGTGTTACGTGCGAAGTCTAAAGTGAATAAGAACGGTGTTCCCTTCAGAAATATTTCTTCCCTCCATACAAATAGAAAGACAAGAATGATGTTATTCAGTCTCTCCTACAGAGTCTGCTCTGCCATCTTTGATATGCTCAGAATCATCTGAAAGGTGTGTCAAATTACTGTTGAGTTAAACCATATTATTTAGTACTCCATTCATCCATGAAGACACATAGATGAGGTGAATTATATCATGGATGTGAGGTACATAGTATGTGGCAAAGACTGGTCTGAGTTCAGGTCGTCTGCTCAGTTGACAGTCTTTTTTTTTTTTTTGTAAGTTTTTATTGAAGCTCCAGTTGGTTAACATACAGTGCAATATTAATTTCAGGTAACAATACAGTGATTCAGCACCTCCACACAATATCAGGTGATCAGACAAGTGTCTTCCTTGAACCCCATCATCTCAACTATCCCTCCCAATGCCTCCTCTTCTGGTAACCACCCATTTGTTCTTTATAGTGAAGAGTCTGTTTCATGGTTCCCCCTCTCTCTTTTCCCCCTGTGATCATTTGTTTTGTTTCTTACATTCCACGTATGGGATGACTTGACTGTTTTGAACAATCACGTTAATGCTCCTGGATTATACAGTGTTAGCATTCCTAAACCATCTTATGTTTCATAACATCCTTTCATAACTTTAATATTTTCATCTTGAGACATGCCTTATATCTTTTCACTCACATACAAGGCATGTTTACCTCTACCCATGACATAAAGTAGCAGTGTGAAAAAATGTAGCATGTCATGGCATCCATTCAAGTATATGCTCTACACCTGAGCATAGATTGAAAAATGTTGCTTACAAAGTTGAAAGTCATAAGACTTCTCCATGGAAATGCTACTCACCTATATTAGTGGTTCATTCTAAGAGAAACTGGGGAACTATGTCAGTGATGTTCTCTGTCCTGAGGGATCTTTTCCACCCAAGGTGATAGGCGGCATATCATTTTTAAAAACCAGCTACATGAGGGAAAAAAAAAATCAAATGCACAGACTCCTCAAGATAGAGGAAAATTCAAGCAATTATTGGTCCTTGGAAGACAAAGACCTTCAAGACAGTGCAGATTTATTTATAAGGTACTTAGAAGATAATCAAGTGCCCTACTAGGATTGCTGTGTAAAGCAGTGGTGCTCCCTCACCTGGGGGAGACAGAAGTGACCATGACAGCCTTTATCATTTGGTGTGTTACTTAGACCCAGAACTCGGAATGTAACCCAAACCAGCACTTGCTTTGTGAATGGGGAAAGCTGTTCAACTGCATGGAGGTGTTGGTGTCTTCATTGTAGAGTAGAAACTGTCATCAAGTCTTATGGGGATCTTGCAGTGATGAGCAGTGCACAGAAGAAAAGCAGCCAGCACAGCACTCAGCATATGGGACACTGCTCGTAACATTTGCTATCGTGTGTGTGTGTGTGTGTGTGTGTGTGTGTGTGTGTGTGTGTGTGTGGTTTTTGGTCCATGAACCATTGCACCTGGAATATTTCATTTCTCTGAAGGAAGCAGTGGGGTGGGCAACAGAGGAGAGACAATAAAAAGAGAGGACATCCCTACCGTGATAACAGCAAATTTCAGAGAAGTGTTTATGAGCTGAAACTCTAGCTGGAATATTTATTGTGTAGAAAAGGAATGAAGTGCACAGGAATGATGTCAGTATTCATTTGGCATGGACAGAGGATGAGCCATATAGCAATCAAAATGAATTAAAGAAAAAATGAGTACCCAACATTTGCATCAATATGGATGGAACCGAAGTAGATTATGGTGAGTGAAATAAATCCAACAGAGAAAGACAATTATCATAAGGTTTCACTTATTTGTGGAACATAAGGAATAACATGGAGAACATGAGGAGAAGGAAGGGGAAAATGGAGGGGAATCAGAGGGAGAAATGAAGCATGAGACACTGCGGACTCTGGGAATCAAACTGAGGGTTCTGGCAGGGGGACGGGTGAGCCCAGTGATAGGTAGTAAGGAAGGCACATATTGCATGGAGCCTGGGTGTTATATGCAAACAGTGAATCATGGTATGCTACATCAAAAGCTAATGGTGTACTGTATGGTGGCTAACATAACCTAACAACAAATTATAATAAACAAAAATGAATCAGGATTATGGGTTGATGTAATATAAAAAGGTAAGAAAAAATTATATGACAAAAAGCCTACAGCATGAGAAAAATTCAAATATATATTGAAATCTCTCAGGCTATAATCCCTAATAAAAATCAACCCCAGCAAAAAATAAGACACAGACAACAGTGAAGTGCTGGGTTTCCCACTAGTTGATATGATCAAGTTTAGACACTTCACTGTCCTCATTCTAGGTGTTTTTATTGCAGTAAATTGCAGAGATACAAGTGAAGCCCCCACATCATAAGTTTGTACAGTCTTGATTCTTTTCCTTCCCCAGGGGAACCAATACACCAACTTTATATACATTATACCCCTGCAATTTTTACTATGATTAGTATTATCTTTTCATAAAAACTTACATTCTTTTGCGTTTTAAACATTTTATATACATGGAACCATACAATACGTGCCATTTAAAACTGGCATGCTTATGCAACTTATTTTATTATGTTGATATATTTAGTTCTGTTCACTAATTTTAATTACCATAGAGTGTTATATGATATTGTTACATCACAGTTTGTTTCTTTATTCCCTAAGTGATAGGTATTACGGTCAGTGCCTTTTATCCTATGTATGTTTATGAAGACATGTGCGATATGAAACTATGCATGGGGATACCATCATATTTGAGATTGTATTGTGTCTGGGAAGGGAGAACGGGAAAGGAGGGGGAGAAAAAGAGGTGCTTTCTCTTTGCATATACACACATTTTTTTTTTACTTTATAAAAAAGACCTGAAGCCAGTATGGCAGAATGTCAACATTCGCTCATTCTGGAATGAGTGGAAGAGTGGTCATATGTTTTTTTGTTACACATCTCTGCTATTGTTATATTAAATGATTGGTAATTTAATGATGAGAAATTACGTGTCCTAGGAAAATATCTGGCTACATCTTTCTGTATCTGACTCCCTTCCTTGTGACCTCAAGTAAGGCATAGAGATAATACTCTCGTCTCTGCATGGTATGTTAGGAATCAGGAATGCAAGGAAAAGGAAAAGCTGACCCAGACCCTTCCCCATGACCATCACAAGAATTCAAGTAAATGTGAGAAAGTGTATAACAGTCATCTTGTTTTAAAAGGGGCTGATTTCTGCTCAGGAGGAATATATGTTCTGTCATGTTTTAGAGAGATTAGGAGACCAGCTGATTGAGACCGGGGTCAGTATGGGTACAAACACATGGGAACTTGTCAAAAGGAAGACAGGCTGGAATGCATGGGACACCCAGGTCTCATCATTTCATGCATGCCCCCCACTCCTCATTGCTTAGTCTGGGTGAATCTGTAGTCAAATACCTGTCCTCCTTCCTGAAGCATTAACTAAAGGATTTTCAGTTACCTGGATGACAATGGTGTAGAGTGATGCATGACATGTCACCTAGATACGAAGATGGAAGATCTGTCTTCAGGAAGGGCAGAGAGACCAAGTGAGGCAATGGGCTCGAGGTCAAGAAAGATCATTCCTGGTTGGAACCTCAGGTGTGCTTCTTCCTGACTAAGTAAGGGCTGTGGGACGAGGTTGTCACAGGCTGACTCTTTGCAGAGTTCTATCCCTGGAGGGTCAATATCCAAAGCTCCTCATTAGGCAATATTTTTAGTGTCCTTCTGGATCCCCGGGCTCTGCAAATCCTTAAAGACCAAGACTGTAGAAGAGAGGAATGCGTGATGGCTAATCTTTGAGCCTATGAGGCCAGGTGTACACCATCTATTCTCCTTATCTGTTCATGCTCACCTCTGTCTCACACACCTTGCACACACACACACACACACTCCTTTTCTAATCAATTCTAGACTTATTTATTTGTTTGTTTGTTTTATTTTTTTCAGTGTTCCAAGATTCATTGTTTATGCACCACACCAGTGCTCCAGGCAATACATACCCTCCTTAATACCCACCGCCAGGCTCACCCACCCCCTCTCCCCTCCGTAACCCTCAGGTTGTTTCTCTAGACTTCTTCTTTTAAAGTTACAAAGGTATCACTATGTGATTAATGATATCTCAAAGCCTGATTTCAATTTTAAGTGAGCAAATGTTGTTTACATATAGGTGTAAATAATATCTTTATAAATATAGTTAAGATATTGTAGAATTCAAACCCTTAGGGATATTTCTCCTTTGGAGTAATTGAACATTTCCTATACCTCTTCTGATCTTTGTATTTTGCATGGGAGAATCTCATCTATTCTTTTTTTAAATTATTTTTAAAAAATTTTTCAGTGATCCAAGATTCATTGTTTATGCACCACACCCAGTGCTCCATGCAATATGTGAATCTCATCTATTTGTGATTATTGTGGCTGTGATCCATGTAGACAGACTTCATACTCTTCAAACTTTCATAATCACTTGTTCTAAGTTCTGCACAGTAGCTACAGTGCACATTTTTTCTTCCCATTGGGGGATTTTGGATTGAATTATTGTTATTTATTTACTTACTTAAAATCTTATTTTATTTTATTTATTTATTTGACAGAAAGAGAGCACAAGTAGGCAGAGTAGAAGGCAGAGGGAGAGGGAGAAGAAGGCTCTCCGCTGAGCAGGGAGCCCAATGCGGGGCTCGATCCCAGGACCCTGTGATCATGACCTGAGAGGAAGGCAGCCGCTTAACCAACTGAGCCACCCAGGAACCGCTAAAGTCTTTTCTGAGAGAGAGAGAGCGTGATCAAGGACAGGGAGAGGCAGAGGGAGGAGAGAATCTCAGACAGGTTCCATGCCCAGTGTAGAACTGGACGCATGGCTCAATCTCACAACCCTGGAAGTATGACCTGAGCCAAAGTCAAGAGTCAGATGCTTAACCAACTGTGCCACCAAGGTGCGTCAAGGTTCTTTATCATCATTTTTTAAGGTTATTTATTTATTTCACAGAGAGAGAGAAAAAGGAGAGAGAGCGAGCATGTGGTAGCAGAGAGAGAGGCAAAGTACGAAGAAGATGGAGACAATCTCCCGCACACTCTCCACTGAGTATGGAGCTTAAATTAGGGCTTGATATCCTAACCTGAGTGAAACCAAGAGCTTGACGTTCAACTGACTAAGCCACCCAGGTGCCCCAAGGTTCTTTATTTTTATTTTAATTTTTTAAATTTTTTTTTAGGTTTGTAAAGCAAGATGTGCCTTCTCTGAGGGTGTCTTTTTTTTTTAATAGGTTCTTTATTTTAATTGTGTTGTGATGAAGGACAGTGTGATGAAAGGCAGTAGTGTGCAGTTTGTCCATCACCCAGAGATTTCATCTGTAATAATAGGTGTGGATGGTACTCCATGTTCATATTCACTTGAAAACATTTTTTCGTTTTTCTTTTTTTTTTTAAGATTTTATTTATGTATCTGACAGAGAGATAGAAAGCACAAGTAGGCAGAGCAGCAGGCAGAGAGAGAGGGAGAATCCGCCAAGCAGGCAGGCTGATGTGGGGCTCTGTCCCAGGACCCTGGGATCATGACCTGAGCCGAAGGCAGTGGCTTAACCGACTGAGCCACCCAGGCACCTGGAAACATTTTTCTTTAAGCATTTTAATATTTTCATGTATTCACCAATGTATTTCACATTTTAACTCTTTCTAGTGGACTTTTCTTAATCTATGTTTTCAACATATTTTTTGAAAATAACTGATGACAGGATGGCATTGTAATATCAGCCTTCACCATCTTAATACCAATAAACTTCAAACACATGAAAAATAGAGAAATATGAAGACATAGCTGGGCTCAAAAAATGATAAAATTTTCTTCATACAAGAAAACGAAAACATAAATGGTAAGTGGGCTGGAGCCAAAGTGTTCTGCTGATTTATGTTCACAGGTAGATGGATACTTACTCTTCTGGGTAATGAGGAGTAAAGATTGAAACTGGATCCCAATCTTACACCACAGACAAAAGTCAATGCTGAATGGATCGAACACTTCAGTATAAGAGCTGAAACTATAAAACTCCTAAGACAATACGTAGGGGATAGCCTGATTGACCTTGGTCTTGGTCATGATTTTTTGGGTTTGACATGAAAGCCAAAGGCAACAAAGCAAAAATAAATGTGGGAGTACAGCAAACTAAAAAGAATCTACCTAAGAAAAGGAACAATCAAGAAAATGAGAAAGCAACCTGTGGAATGGAAGAAAATCTTTGCAAAGTTCATATCCAATAAGGGGTTCATATCCCCACTATATAAGAAATTCATATAACTCAATACCAAAAACTCAAACAATCTGATTTTATTTTCTTTATTTTTTAAAAAGATTTTATTTATTTATTTGACAGAGAGAGCACAGGCAGGGGGAGTGGCAGGCAGAGGGAGAGGGAGATGCAGGCTCCCTGCTGAGCAGAGAGCCCCAACATGGGGCCCAACCACAGGACCCTGGGATCATGACCTGAGCCAAAGGCAGACACTTTAACTGACTGAGCCACCCAGATGCCCCTCAAATAATCTGATGTTAAAATAGGCAAAGGACCTGAATAGACAGCTTCTTAAAAAAGACATACAAATTGCCATCATGTACATAAAAAGGTTCTCAACATCACTAGACATCAGGGAAATGTAAATCGAAGCCTCGCTGAGATACTACTTTATCCTTGTTTACATGGCTGTTACAAGAGACAACAAATACCCATGAGTAGCTGAAAGAAAGACAACACTTTTACACTATTTGTGGGATTATAAACTGATACAGCCACTATGAAAAACAGTGTATCAGGTCCTTAAGACATTAAAAGTACTTTTAAGGGAGACCCAAATAAATTGAAAGAATATTCTGTTGTTGGATAGATATGCACAATGTCATAGAAATGTCAATTTTCCTTGAATAGCTTTATAGGTTTAATGGAAATTCTGTGATGTTACTGTATTTGAGAGACTGATTTTAAAATTGTATGAAAGAGCAGTGGAGAAAGAATATCTGACTTAATGGCAAATAAGAACAGAGTGATTGCTTTCTTATATATCAAGATTAATTATGGATGTATAGTAAATAAAATGGTCTGGTTCTGGAGCAGAGTGAAAAATAGAACCAATGAAATGGGCACACATAGGAAGATTCTATTAAGGACAGAAGCAGTGGACAGTTTACTTAGGACAGTGTGGCATTGAAGGATGGTGCCATTCAACAAAAGCCTTTAGGTTGTAGGACTCTAAATATTGAAACAATACAAATTGCTTAGCAGGAAACTGGCATCATTAGAATTCTTGTTAAGATAAGATTGTCATAAACAATGAATCTTGGATCTCTGGAAAAAAAAGACAAGATTATCAGGATAATCGGTAAAGGAAATGAGACTTCTGTTTGCCAAATTCTATACCTTTCTCAGATTCACATAGGCTGTTTGCCTCGTGCCGAGACTGACAATGCTTTGCTTTTTTCTCCACCTCTCTTTTTTAAATACATTACTTTTAATTTTTTTTAAAGACTGTGTTTATTTATTTGAGAGAGAGAGGGTGAGGACAAGAGCAGAGCACAAGCCAAGGGAGAGGCAGAGGGAGAGGGAGGNTATTTATTTGAGAGAGAGAGGGTGAGGACAAGAGCAGAGCACAAGCCAAGGGAGAGGCAGAGCGTGAGGGAGGAGCAGATTCCCCACTGAGCAGAGAGCCCGATGTGGGGCTCGATCCCAGGACCCTGGGATCATGACCTGAGCTGAAGGCAGATGTTTAATGATTGAGCCACCCAGGGGCCCTACTTTTTTTTTTTTTTAAGATTTATTTTNCCCAGGACCCTGGGATCATGACCTGAGCTGAAGGCAGATGTTTAATGATTGAGCCACCCAGGCGCCCTACTTTTTTTTTTTTTAAGATTTATTTTTATTTATTTGCGAGAGAGAGAGAGTGTGTGTGAATGTGGAGAGGGGCAGAGGGAGAGTTTCACCTCTCTCTCTGCCTGCCTCTCTGCCTACTTGTAATCTCTTCCTCTGTGTCAAATAAATAAAATCTATAAAAAAAAAAAAGACCCTGAGATCATGACCTGAACTGAAATCAAGAGTTGGACCCTTAACCGACTGAACCACCCAGGCACATCTCTTTTTTGAATTATATATTTAAGGTGTACGTAACGATGATTTGATAAACATACATAATGGAATTATTACTGTGAGCAAGCTAATTAACATCCCCATCTCCTTACATAGTTACCTTTGTTCTCGTGTCTAGTGGTTAAAAGCACATCAAATCTAGGCTGAGGCCAGTCCTCTGGCTATAATAACACCCTTGCACTTTCCCCACCCTATCCTTCTGTCACTAACATTTCCTGAAAACAGGTCCCCTAAAACAACCATCGAAAGAATCCCTTACTCTGATTCTGCTTTGATGGTTCCCAAAAACTTCAAGCTCACAATATTCATATAAATTCTCAAAAATACCAAAGCTATAGAAAGTAAAGGCAGTTTTCAAACCTAAGTCGAACTCCCTTTATGGTGTTTAGCCACTGAAACATAAGAGCTTGCTGAGGGGAGGGTCAGACAACCTGGCTCACCCAGTATTCCTATACTTTGACTCATTCCGGAAGCCCAAGAACAAGGCAGATGACACACTAACAAGATGTTTCTCAGATGAGTTTCCTCCAGGCTCCCTTCATGTCCCTGTTCCTCAGGCTGTAGATGAAGGGGTTCGACATTGGAGGGACCACAGTGTACATCACTGAGGCACTTGCGGTGTCCTTGGAAGAACGAGTAACTGCAGAACTAATGTACACCCCAAAAGCTGTCCCGTAGAACAAACAAACGACTGAGAGATGAGAACCACAGGTAGAAAAGGCTTTATATTTCCCCCCAGCTGATGACATTCTCCGAGTGGAAGAGACAATTCGAACGTAAGAGAAAATAACCCCAAGGACAGGAACACCACCCAATATACTAGTCACTAAATACACCAGGATATTATTGGTGAGGGTATCAGAACAGGCGAGCTTGATGACCTGAGCAAGCTCACAGAAGAAATGGGGGATTTCCAGGTCTGTGCAGAAGGAGAGTCGCAGCACCATCAGACTGTGGAGTAGGGCATCTGCAAGGCTGATGCTCACGGAGAGTAGAATCAGCAGGCCACAGAGGTGGGGGTTCATGATGACTCTGTACCTCAGTGGATGGCAGATGGCCACATAGCGGTCATAAGCCATTGCTGCAAGGAGGAAGTTTTCCAGGCCTGCAAAAAAGAGGACAAAACCGACCTGGGTGAGGCAGCCTGTGTAGCTGATGGATTTGCTCTGTCTTCGGATGTTCACCAGCATCTTGGGAACGGTGGTGGTGCTGAAACAGATGTCAGTGAAGGCCAGGTGGGAGAGGAAGAAGTACATGGGCGTGTGGAGGTGGGAGTCAGAGCTGATAGCCCGGATGATGAGCAGGTTTCCAAGCACAGTGACCAGGTATATGGTCAGGAACAGTCCAAATAGAAGGGGCTGCCATTCTGGATCTCCTGAGAGACCCAGGAGGAGGAATTCTGCTACACATGTTTAATTTTCTGGCTCCATGTTCTTGATGAGACTGATGGAAATAATACAGAGGAGAGGATACATAACAGATATACAAGGATCCCTTGTATATACACAATGGAATATGACTCAGCCATCAGAAAGGATGAATACCCAACTTTTGCATCAACATGGGTGGATCTGGAGGAGATTATGCTGAGTGAAATAAGTCAAACAGAAAGTCAATTATCATATGGTTTCACTTGTGGAACATAAGAAATAACATGGAGGACATTAGGAGAAGGAAAGGAAAAGCGAAGGGGGGAGATCATAGGGGGAGATGAACCATGAGACACTGTGGACTCCAAGAAACAAACTGAGGGTTTTAGAGGGGAGAGGGTGGGTGGATGGGTGAGCCTGGTGGTGGGTGTTAAGGAGGGCATGTATTGAATGAAGCACTGGGTATTATACGTAAACAATAAATCTTGGAACACTGCATCAGAAACTAATGATGTATTGTATGGTGGCTAACATAACACAATAAAAAAAAATCCTGACATGAATTGAATAATATTATTTTTTCTTTTTAAAAAAGTTTTTGATTAAATTCCAGTTAGTTAAATACAGTGTAATATTAGTTTCAGGTATACAATATCGTGATTAACACTTACATGCAACACCCAGTGCTCGTGACAGAATTGAATATTATTAATCTTTTCCGGGAGCCTGGATGGTTCAGTAGGTTAAGCATCTGCCTTGGGCTCAGGTCATGATCCCAGGGCATCAAGGCCCAGCATCGGGCTTCCTGCTCAGTGGGGAACCTGCTTCTCCTTCTCTCTCTGCCCACCCCCGCTTGTTCTCTCTTTTTCTCTCTCTTGCTCTGCTCTCTCTCTCAAATAAATAAATAATATTTTAAAATCTTTTCTTTTGCCTTTCACCTCTCTTTTGGTCTCTCTCCTTTCCTCTCTTTTGTTTTTGTCCTCTTTCTTACACTACTCAATTACCCCAATTTTACTTACTTATTCTTCACACTGTGCCAAATCATAGGAATAAGATAGGAAAAATATGTTTTTATTCTTTCAAAATTCGTTAGCTTCCATTTAGCATGCAGGAAGCACAAAACCAAGCAATATTAACTTGGGGTTTCAGAGCAGAGTTTCTCAAACTGTGCCTTGCGTCAGACTCCACTGGAAGGTTTGTTAAAACTTACATTGCTGCCCACCCCCCACCTCCGAATGTGAGATTTGGGCTTAGGCATCAGGCTGACAATTTGTCTTTCTAACAAATTCCCAGTGTTGCTGCTCTCAGTGCGAGTTTTGCTTTGAGGACCCCAGTTCTTGAGTGTAGAGGATTTGGGCATGGAAAATCAACGTGCCAGCAGGTTGGAGCAGACCCAGCTTAACTGTGGGAAGAATGGTGGCCTGGTTCATCAACACTCTGCGGAGTGAGCCAGCTGGGAGTTCGAACCCATGTCTCCGTTAAGTCTCTTTATATTCTTTTTTCCCCTTCCCTCCCCTTCCCTTCCCTCCCCTCCCCTCCCTTCCTGGAAATAACACTCTGCTTTTATTAACTCACAATTAATTATAAAATAGACTCTATCATCACCCTGTAGCAGTAACTTTTGAGAACTCCAGATTAAAGTCTCTTCATTTGCAATGGGTCATCAAAATATGCCTGTTAAATATCCCATTTCCATTCAGTGCCTGATCATTGGATTCTATAACAAAAGCCTTGCTATAATTGTTGTAATTAATGGTAATAGCAGATATTATTTAAATAAATATAATGATTATTTTGAACTGCACACACTATCTCTAACACAGCATCTGTTGCCAGACATGGTCTTCAGTAGTTTTCTCATGCTAACTAATTTTATTCACTCACTGCCCTATGAGTCAGGTGCTTCTACCATCCTCCTGTTTACTCCTGAACTCACATAAAGAGAAAGGTCAAGGGGCACCTGGGTGGCTCAGTTGGTTAAGTGTCTGCCTTTGGCTCAGGTGTTGATCCCAGGGTCCTGGGGTGGAGCCCTGAAACAGGCTCCCTGCTCAGTGGGGAGTCTGATTCTCTCTTTGTCTCTCCCCTTGCTCATGATCTCATGCTCTCTCTCAAATAAATAAATAAAATCTTTCAAAAAATGAAAGAGAGGTCAAGTGAGGTGAAATTATAGATACAAAACTTTGACACTTCAGTGAGATGTGGTGCAGGGACTTGAACTCAGGCTTCCAGACGTTGGAGCTGAACTCAGAACACCATGTGAAGCAGACTCTGTCTAGTGCAGAATTAGGTGTCCTAAAGGTTTGTTTTTTTTTTCATTTGCCTCAGGGGTACAGGTCTGTGAATCATCAGGCTTACACGTTTCACAGCACTCACCATAGCACAAACCCTCCCCAATGTCCATAACTCATCCACCCTATCCCTACCCTCCCACCCCCCAGTAAACCCTCAGTTTGTTTTGTGAGATTTTGTTTTGTCTCTTATGGTTTGTCTCCTTCCTGATCCCATCTTGTTTCATCATTTTTCCCTCCCTACCCCCCATGACCCCCACCCTGCCCCTCAAGTTCCTCATATCGGAGAGATCATATGATAATTGTCTTTCTCTGATTGACTTATTTCGCTCAGCATAATACCCTCTAGTTCCATCCACATCGTTGCAAACGGCAAGATTTCGTTTCTTTTGATGGCTGCATAGTATTCCATTGTATATATAGACCACATCATCTTTATCCATTCATCTGTTGATGGACATCTAGGTTCTTTCCATAGTTTAGCTATTGTGGACATTGCTGCTATAAACATTCGGGTGCTGTCCTAAAGGTTTGATCAGGCTTCATCACTTGCCTTTGAAAGTTTGCACCTGCATAAGATTGCAAGTGTTTTCCCTGCCTGAAGTTCCTCTAATCTCTGACCACATAGGTAGTATGTACCAAGTGATAGCTTCAAAACAGGATCCACACTCAGAACCAGAGATCAAGATTATGATATGGTACTTTAAGTTGTTATGGGTATTTTTCAATGAGATTTACTTTTCTATTAAAACATTCTCTTGGGCGCCTGGGTGGCTCAGTGGGCTAAAGCCTCTGCTTTCTGCTCAGGTCATGATCTCAGGGTCCTGGGATCGAGGCCCGAATCGGGCTCTCTGCTCAGTGGGGAGCCTGCTTCCTCCTCTCTCTCTGCCTGCCTCTCTGCCTCCTTGTGATCTCTCTCCCGCTGTGAAATAAATAAATAAAATCTAAAAAAAAATTTGTTAGTGTGTTAAAAGCAGAATCCTTGGAGGAGAAAGATAAGATCTACTCACACTAATGTCCAGGCTCCTTGACAGGAGTGTTGCTCTAGTGGTAAGGAGAGGAAGAAGGTTGCCAAGTTAGCTTTAAGAGGGAAAAAGGAGGGTGCCTGGGTGGCTCAGTGGGTTAAAGCCTCTGCCTTCGGCTCAGGTCATGATCTCAGGGTCCTGGGATCGAGGCCCGCATCGGGCTCTCTGCTCAGTGGGGAGCCTGCTTCCTCCTCTCTCTCTGCCTGCCTCTCTGCCTCCTTGTGATCTCTCTCCCGCTGTGAAATAAATAAATAAAATCTAAAAAAAAATTTGTTAGTGTGTTAAAAGCAGAATCCTTGGAGGAGAAAGATAAGATCTACTCACACTAATGTCCAGGCTCCTTGACAGGAGTGTTGCTCTAGTGGTAAGGAGAGGAAGAAGGTTGCCAAGTTAGCTTTAAGAGGGAAAAAGGAGGGCGCCTGGGTGGCTCAGTGGGTTAAAGCCGCTGCCTTTGGCTCAGATCATGATCCCAGGGTCCTGGGATCGAGGCCCGCATCGGGCTCTCTGCTCAGTGGGGAGCCTGCTTCCTCCTCTCTCCTCTCTCTCTCTGCCTGCCTCTCTGCCTACTTGTAATCTCTCTCTGTGTGTCAAATGAATAAATAAAATCTTTAAAAAAAAAAAGAGGGAAAGAGGAAATTGAGAAAGGTATATCTGGATACCTCAAATGTCTTGCGAGTTGGGCTTAAAGAATTTAATCCATATAAATGGGAGCTTAGTGCCTGCGGAATGTGAAGCACTTTTTATTTAGGATGATCATGACAATTAGTTGAGAAAATGAGACCTTAATTTTAGGAATACCTACCTCTCCATGTACCCAGGGCCCCCCCGCCCCAAGCAACATATGGAATAAATACATGCATACTCTTTGTTTGACCAGCAGTCACATTTTTTGTGCATTTTCAAATTTTTATGTATTTATTAGAAAGAAAGAGAGAGAGCAGGGGGAGGAGCAGAGGGAGAGGGACAAGCAGACTCCACGCTGAGTGGAGCCTGAAGCAGGGCTTGATCTCACTGCCCTGAGATCATGACCTGAGCCAAAATCAAAAGTCAGACTCTCAATAGACTGAGCCACCAGGGTACTTCTTTGTTTTCCAGGGTAGCTTAATGAGATCAGTCCCTTCTTTCATTTCCCTCTTTTTATGTGGATTAAGGAAATAATCCCTTCCTACTCAGTTTAATGGATTTTCTATTGCTTTTTTTTTTTTTTAAAAATAACAGTTCTGTCGCTGTTGTATAACAGACAATTTTAAGGAAAGAAATGTTGAAAATCAGTCATAGAAATTCAGATTCTCCTCTTTCTATGTGTTTTAGACCCCTATCAAAGTCTGGGTGGGGCAGCCTTGGCCGCTCATTTCCAAAGGAATCCTTAGTTTATGTATCAGGAAAAACTCAAGGATACCTGTTTCCTTTGTTGAAATATCCCATTTCAAGCTCCTAAGAATATTGTTACGGATTGTCCAAAAAGGCAAGACATGGCTCTGTCCTGGGTCAGTCAATGGATCTGGCAAATACTCTTATTAACCAGTGTTTTAGAAAAAGTCTGTAAAGTTCTCTTCTGTGAACAGCTCATCAAGATACTAATGTTCAGAACTGAATGGCCCTAGGTAATCTCTGTTTCACCAGTGAAAAACTATGAGTCCTTAGCATGGAGCCATGAAAACAAGCAACCAATAGCATGAATCAACATTTCAGTTCAGGCGTGTATGAGTTTGATTCTGTCTCCAGCTTTGTAAAGAAGGACATTTTCTTTTCAACTGTGGAAGAAGCCTTGGTCTCATTTGGATAATGAGAACCATTATAAAACCTTATGGGAATGTTGCAAGAATGAGTGATGAGTGGATGAAATCACCAAACACAGTGTTTGATATATGAGACACTCTTAATATTTCTTATTGTGATTTGTTTCTACCATGGACACAAGTGTACCACCTGGTACATTATAAAAGGGAAGTGATAGGAGGGGCAAAGTGTAGGAAGAAAGGAGAAACAAAGAGTATCTTTAGCATGGCAACCATAAATTTCGAGGGAAAGTGGATGCGTTGAATCTCTTTGTGGGATAACTGCTTATGTAGGGAAACAGATCTGAACAATCTGGATGAACATCAATAGTTAATGCTCATTTCTCATGGCCACATGATAAAATGTATAGCAACTAAAATGAATATATTAGACCTATATGTATCAACATAAATATTAAAACTCCGAAGAGAAAGTAATTTTTCTAACAAGACCTGTATCATGATACAGTTTAAATGTCTTAAAATAACACTGATCTTAGGGTGCCTGGGTGGCTCAGTGGTTTAAAGCCTCTGCTTTCGGCTCAGGTCATGATCTCAGGGTCCTGGGATCGAGGCCCACATCGGGCTCTCTGCTCAGCAGGGAGCCTGCCTCCTCCTCTCTCTCTGCCTACTTGTGATCTCTCTCTCTCTGTGTCAAATAAATGAATAAAAAAAAAATCTTAAAAAAACCCACTGATCTTATACTTTTAATTTCTTATTACAGAGCATTTCAAGTATACAAAAAGTATGGAGAAAACAAAGTAGTGGGTATCTATCACTGAGGACCACCAAATTAAAATATATTCTCATATTTACAGTAAATGTTTTCAGAATTAAACTAATACATATTTATTTTCCCATGTCTTTAATAACGTTTTCTTGCCCAAGGACACCACCATACTGAACGTGGCATTCATCATTCCCTTGTGGTTTCGATATTTGAATAAAAATGCATAAACTTTTGTTTTGCATTTTAAACTTGACGTATTATAAATTTTGCAATTGGTTTTTAAAAGTAATACATTTAATGTCTTGGTACGTGTTTCTCTGGTTCATTAACTTTAAATATCTTACTTTATTTTCAGTGTCTTATTACAACACAACTTATTTATCCTTTCTCCAACTGAGGCATTCTATAGTTACCTATTATACAAACACACAAACACACGCAATGTGTAAACAATTTAAATAATGTGGAGAACAACCAAATTCAAGACTGTGGTTCTGGGAATGGAGGGGAGCATAAAGGGATGTTCTGTTAGTTCATGTTATTTTGTTACTTTCAAACACATTTTAATTTTAATTCCAGGATAGTTAACATACTGTGTAATATTAGTTTCAGATGTCCAATATAGTGATTCAACAGTTCGGTGCATTACTCAGTGCTCCTGATGGTGAGTGTACTCTTCACCCCCTTCACCTCTCTTACCCGCGCCCCATCCAGCTCCCCCTGATAACGACCAGTTTGTTCCACGTTATTTCAGAAAAGAGCTCTGTGTGGGAAAGAGTATGGAGGTTCCTCAAAAAGTTAAAAATAGAACTACTTCATAATCCAGTTCCACTACTGGGTATTTACCCAAAGAATACAAAACATAAAATCAAAGGGATACATGCACCCCTGTATTTAGAGCAACATTATCTACAGTAGTCAAGACACACACACACACACACACACACACACACACACACACACA
>LNAC01000140.1:79294-138976 GCA_002007465.1 Ailurus styani | reverse complement strand
AATTTAGTGATTCATCACTTACATGGAACACCTAGTGCTTATCACAACACGTGCCCTCCTTGATACCCATCACCCAATTAGCCCATCCCTTTGCCCACCTCATCTCCAACAACCCTTAGTTTGTTCTCTGTAGTTGCTTATGGTCTGCCTCCCTCTCTGTTTTTGTCTTTTATTCCCCTTCCCTTCCCCTATGTTCATCTGTTTTGTTTCTTAAATTCCACATATGAGTGACATTATATGGTATTGGTCTTTCTCTGACTGACTTATTTCACTTAACATAATACCCTCTAGTTCCATCCACATTGTTGCAAATGACAAGATTTCCTTCTTTTGATGGCTGAGTAATATTCTCTTGTTTATATATACCACATCTTCTTTATCCACTCATCAGTCAATGGGCATTTGGGCTGTTTCTATAATTTGGCTATTGTTGATAATACTGATGTAAACGTTGGGGTGCATGTGTCCCTTCAAAAAAGTGTTTGTATGTCCTTTAGGTAAATACCTAGTCGTGCAATTGCTGGATCATAGGGTAGTTCTATTTTTAACTTCTTGAGGAACCTCCATACTATTTTCCAGAGTGGCTGCACCAGTTTGCATTCCCACCAACAGTGTACGAGGGTTCCCCTTTCTCTGCATCCTTCCCAACATCTGTTGTCTCCTGTGTGGTTAATTTTAGCCATTCTGACAGGTGTGACGTGGTATCTCATTGTGGTTTTGACTTGTGTTTCCCTGAAGATGAGTGATGTTGAACATCTTTTCATGTGTCTGTTAGCCATCTGGATATCTTCTTTGGTAAAATGCCTGTTCATGTCTTCTGCCCATTTCTGGACTGGATTATTTGTGTTTTGGGTGTTGAGTTTGAGAAGTTCTTTATAGATTTTGGATACTAGCCCTTTATCCCATATGTCATTTGTGAATATGTTCTCCCATTCTGTATGTTGCCTTTTAGTTTTGTCTATTGTTTCCTGGACTGTGCAGAAGCTTTTTTTTTTATTTGCCCCAGGGGTACAGGCCTATGAATCATCAGGCTTACACCTTTCACAGCACTCACCATATGTACAGAAGCTTTTTATCTTGATAAAGTCCCAACAGTTCATGTTTGCTTTTGTTTCCCTTGCTTTGGAGATGTGTCTAGTAAGAAGTTGCTATGACCAAGGTCAAAGAGATTGCTGCCTCTGTTCTCCTTTAGGATTTTGATGTTTTTCTGTCTCACATTTATGTCTTTCAACCATTTTGAATTTATGTTTGTGTGTGGTGTAGTAGAGTGGTCCAGTTTCATTCTTTTGCATGTGGCTGTCCTGCTTTCCCAGCAGCATTTGTTGAATACTGTCCTTTTTCCACTGGATATTCTTTCCTGCTTTGTCAAAGATTAATTGACCATATAGTTTTGGGTCCACTTCTGGGTTGTCTATTTTGTCCATTGATCTGTGTGTCTGTTTTTTATAGCAATACCATATGGACTTGGTGACTATAGCTTTGTATTACAACTTGAAGTCTGGAATTGTGATGCCTTCAGCTTTGCTTTTCTTTTTCAAGTTTGCATTGCTATTCAGAATTTTGTGGTTCCATACAAATTTTAGGATTGTTTGTTCTAGCTCTGTGAAAAACAGAGGGATTGCATTCAATGTGTAGATTGCTTTGGGTACTATAGACATTTTAACAATATTTGTTCTTCCAATCCAAAAGCATGGAATGTTTTTCCATTCCTTTATGTTCTCTTCAATTTCTTTCATAAGTGTTCTGTAATTTTCAGAATACAGATCTTTTACCTGTTGGGTTACATTTATTCCTATTTCTTTAGCCATATATCTGTTGATGGACACAGGTTGTTGCCCTGTCTTGGCTGTTGTAAATATGTTGCAGGGAAGATGGTGGTATACCATCTTGATAGTGATTTCATCTTCTTCAGTTATATTTCCAGAAGTGGGGTTGACGGATCACATGGTAGTTCTATTTTTATATTTTTGAGGTACTTCCTAGTGTTTTCCATAATGACTGCACCAATTTACATTCCCACCAACAGTATGCCAAATTTCCCTTTTCTCCACATCCTTGGCAATGCTTGTTTTCTCTTGTCTTTTTCATGATTCTAATAGGTTTGAGGTGATAGCTCATTGTGGTTTTGATTTGCATTTCATGATGCTTATTGATGTCGAACATCTTTTTGTGAACCTGTTGGCCATCTGTATGTTTTCTTTAGAAAATGTTATTCAGGAATGCTGGAGTGGCTCAGTTGGTTAAACATCTGCCTTCAGCTCAGGTCACGATCCCAGGGTCCTAGGATGGTGTCTTGCACTGGGCTCCTTGCTCAGCAGGGAGCCTGCTTCTCCCTCTGCTTCCTGCTCCCCCTGCTTGTGCTCTCTCTCTCTCTCTGACAAATAAATAAATAAAATCTTAAAAAAATAGAAAATGTCACTGGATGATGGGTATTAAGGAGGGCACATGTTGGTATGAGCACTGGGTGTTATATGCAACTAATGAATCATTAAACATTACAACAAAAACTTGTGATGTAGTATGTGCTGGCTAACTGAATATAAAATAATAAATAAATAATATTCAGTTTCTCTGCCCATTTTTAAATTAGATTATTTTTTTGCTATTGAGTTGTATGAGTTTTTCACATATTTTGGATATTATCAGATACATGATTTATAAGTATTTCATTCCATAGGTAGGCTTTTCATTTTGTGTCATTGCTTTGCTGTGCAGAAGCTTTTTATTTGATGTAGACACACTTTTTAATTTGTACAATTGTGGCTTGTGTTTTTGGTGTCTTAATTGTTGCTAGAACCAATGTCAAGGAGATTTCCCTGTTTTCTTCTGGCAGTTGTATAGTTTCCAGGTGTTATGTTTAAGTCATTAATCTACTTGGAGTTAATTTTGTGAGTGGTGTGACATATAGGGTTCAGTTTCATTCCTATACATGGGGATATATAGTTTTTTTAAAAAGAAGATTTATTTATTTATTTATTTGAGAGAGGGAGAGAGAGAGAGAAAGACAGACAGACAGACCAGGGGGAGGGGCTGAAGAAGAGGGAGAGAGAGAATCTCAAGCAGATTACCTGATGAGCTTGGAGCCTAACATGGGGCTCAATGCCATGACCCTCAGATCATGACTTAAGCTGAATCCAAGAGTTAGACACTCAACTGATGAGCCACCCAGGCGCCCCTGTAGTTTTTCTTACACCATTTACTAAAAAGACTACCTTTCCTCCTTTGAGTCTTCTTGGCTGCTTTGTCAAATACAAGCTGATTGTATATGTGAGAGTTTATTCTGGGCTCTCTCTCCTGTTCCATTGGTCTCTGTGTGTGTCAGTACCACACAGTTTTGATTACCGTAACTTTGTAGTTTAGTGTGAAATCAGGACATCTGATGCCTCCATCAGAAGTGTCCAGAAGCCATTTCAGGCTTCCACAGGAGCCCAATCAGATCACAGATATAGGCTGATTAGAGCCCAACTCTTGGGAAACAGTTGGGAAAGTATGCAGTTAAACACTTTCCAGGGAGAAAATGGGAGCCTTGTGTTTCTACCCCCTCCCTCTGTGCTGAGCCCAGGGGTTGGGGGGGATAACCATGAGAAGTACGCATGTAGTCCTGTAAAAACTGCCTCTTGGTTTTCTGTGGTATCCAGGGGCTTGGAAACACCAAGCCACATTGCTGTCACAGCTAGAAGATTCTGGAGTCAGTCCCTCAGGTGTGCCACAGAAGTTGGGGCCCTATGTGTGTGGTCTTAAACTTTCACTCTTCAGGGAGATGCTGAGTTGGGGATTCTCTCCTGGTTGTAAGGTGCTATCCTGAGGGTGGGGGGGTGGTCAATGGTGTGAGCATAGCTCAGCTTTTCCTATCTGTTTTGAGGTCGGTATTTTCTCAGTCTTCTGATATGTAGGAGTTACCCAACCAGTTTCTGGATTTCTCTCAGAGAGAATTAATCTGTATGTACCTGTATGGGGAGTGTGTTTCAGGAAGGGGGAAATCAGGAAACTCCTCTTCTGCCATATGGATGGAGTTGGTGAGAATTCATTAAGTTTAAACATTTAACCAGACCAATATTAGGTCAAACTTAATATGTAGTATTGGGCAGTGTAAAGGAGTGATAAAAAAGACACATGAGGGTCCTATAAAAATGACTCTTTGTAGGACAAAAATGATCAAATACTGGAAATCAAATACTGGTGGCATCAATCTAATATCTGTCTCCATGGTCACATTGCCTCCTCCTTTTCTCTGTGTCTCCTTCACTTCTACCTATTTTACAAGGAAACATACGATTTCTATTTAGGGCTCACCCAGATAACCCAGTATAAGTGCATCCTTTGCAAAGACCCCTTTTCCAAGTAAGTTCCAATACCATTCATCCTTTTGTCATATGAGGTACTAATCACAAATTAGGGGGGTTAGGATGTGGACATATCATATTGAGGGCCCCCATTTCACCTCCTACAGATGTGCTTTGATTGACTCCATCAAGAGGCCTATTCTCATCTGACACTGGGAAGGACAGTTTCATTTCATTTCATTTCATTTCACTTCATTTCATTTCATTTCATTTCATTCCATTTCACCTCACCCCAGGGGTAAGGTCTGTGAATCATCAGGCTTACACCTTTCACAGCACTCACCATAGCACAAACCCTCCCCAGTGACCATAACCCATCCACTCTATCCCTTCCCACTCCCCAGTAACCCTCAGTTTGTCTCGTGAGATTAAGAGTCTCTTTATGGTTTGTGTCCTTCCTGATCCCAGGGAAGGACAGTTTCTTGTCCCTGGGCATGATGTTCAAGCATGACATCTATGCGTGCTGCCACCACCTTGTGACTTGAAGAGAGCCAGCCCTAGGACAAAGCCATCAGATGCTGAAATGGAGTGAAGCCTACTCCCCTGTCCATGTACATTCCCCAGATCTGAAGTTCTAATCATGACAGACAACTATTTCCTTTCGATCATATTAGGGATAGGTATTTTTCTCTCCTTAGAACTGAAGGCTTCGTCACTGATGAAACACAAATAACTTACAGTTATTTTAAAAATGAGATGATATCATTGTCCCAATCTTAGAGATAATGAAACCGAGTATAGTGGATGGATGCTAATGTTGCCTTAAAGGAATAGAGTGTATCAGTGACTGGTCACCATAATCTCTAAATTGGGGTGTGTAAGGTGAACTCCCTTGCCTCCCTGTAGGCCTGACTTTGGGTTTCAATTGACATGGTCTAGTCACAGGATCAGGTGGAAGTCAGTCTCTAGATATGACCACAGTCATGATTCTGTCTTTTTCTGAGCTATCCATATTCTACAACTTCCTTTCTGATAGTCATCCTCTCAAACATTATAAAACTTTGACCTTGGGCGCATGGGTGGCTCAGTGGGTTAAAGCCTCTGCCTTCAGCTCAGGTCATGATCTCAGGGTCCTGGGATCGAGGCCCGTGTCGGGCTCTCTGCTCAGCGGGGAGCCTGCTTCCTCCTCTCTCTCTGCCTGCCTCTCAGCCTACTTATGATCTCTCTCCCTCTGTAATATAAATAAAATCTTTAATAAAAATAAATAAATAAAACTTTGACCTCTGCCTCAGGTTCTACTTCTACTGAACTGAGAAAAACCTTGAAATAAGAATTGAAATAATTTGTCAAACATACAAAAGCTGAATAAAAATAAAAGTTAGGTTTTAATGCTAAGTTAAAGTATACATTGCTGTTATGTTATCTAGTCATGTTAGAAGCATTTGGTGACAGAAGTAGCAAGCACTCTGGTTCTCCTGTGATTCTTATAACTTTGATTTATTCTTACAACTCAGCCCAAGGTACATGGCACAATCAGAGAAAAGAAGGTATCCTACTGACAAGTTTCTTCAAGGCACCCTGCATGTCACTATTCCTCAAACTGTAGATAAAGGGGTTCATCATTTGAGGAATCACGATGTACATCACTGAAGCCATGGTATTCCTCCTGGAAGAGTCCCTAACTGCAGAACTAACGTACACTCCAACAGCTGTCCCATAGAACAAGGACACAACTGAGAGGTGAGACCCACAGGTGGAGAAAGCTTTATACTTTCCACTATCTGATGGCATTCTCAAAACAGAGGAGAAAATTTGAGTATAAGAGAAAATGATCCCAGAGAGTGGAACACCCCCAAGTAAGCTAGCCAAAAAATATACCAAGATATTATTGATGAAAGTATCAGAGCAGGCAAGCTTGACCACTTGAGCAAGCTCACAGAAGAAGTGGGGGATGTTCAGGTCCTTACAGAAGGATAACCGTAGCACCATCAGACTATGGAGCAGAGCATTGGCAATGCTAATGAGCAGTGAGAGCACCATTAGCAGGCCACAGAGTTGGGCGTTCATGATGACGCTGTACCTCAGGGGATGGCAGATGGCCACATAGCGGTCATAGGCCATTGCTGCAAGGAGAAAATTTTCCAAACCAACAAAAGTCAAGACAAAGCAGACCTGGGTGAGGCATCCTGTGTAACTGATGCTCTGAATCTGTGCTTGGATGTTTACCAGCATCTTTGGGATGGTGGCTGTGCTTAAACAGATGTCAGTAAAGGACAGGTTGGAGAGGAAGAAGTACATAGGGGAGTGGAGGTGGGGGTCAGAGATGACGGCCAGGATGACGAGCAGATTTCCCAGGAAGGTGACCAGGTACACGGACAGGAACAGACTGAAGAGGAGGGGCTGCAGTTCTGGATCATCTGTCAATCCCAAGAGAAAGAATTCTGAAAATACTGTTTGGTTTCTGGGTTCCATGTTGTTGATGAATCTAATGGAAAAGGTGGAGTGAAAATTAAAAACAAAACAAAACAAAGGAATAGTTCCCAGATGAGTCACAACAACTTCATTGGGGAATTGTTAGAAATACAGATTCTGGTATCAGTTCAGATATACTGCTAATAAACTCTGAGGTGAAGACTAGCAATCTATTTTTGGCAAGCCATCCAGTTGAATTTGATAAACGCCCACGTTTGACAGCCAGTGCTTTTGGAAAAAGGGGGGGGGACTATTGAGGATCCATGTGAATGTTCCAACTTTCTCTCTGCTGATTTTTTCCTCTATCATCATTTTGCACTCTTCTTCCCCTTTCCCCTCTAGGCCTTCTTTTGTTTAAATTTTTTATCAACAGCTTTGTCAGAAATATTTCTTGTCTCAAACAAATAGAAAGACACGAATGAAGTTATCCAATCTGTCCTAAAGAGTCTGCTGCCCAATCTTTGACGAGCTTAGAATCATCTGAAGGGTGTGTCTAATTACTGTTGAGTTAAACCATATTATTACTCCATTCACCCATGGCGACAGTGAGGTGAGGTGAGATTATGTCGTGGATATGAAGTACACAGTGTGTGACAAAGACTAGGTCTGAGTTCAGGTCATCTGACTGCTGAGTTGACCATCCTTTATATCTTTTTTAAGTGTTTGTTTTTACTAAAATTCCAGTTACTTAATATACAATGCAGTATTAATTGCAGGTAACAGTACAGTGATTCAGCACCTCCACACAATACCACGTGATCAACACAAGTGCCTGTCTTGATCCCCATCATCTATCCCTCCACCTCCTCCCCTCTGGGAACCATCCATTCTTTCTCTAAGTTAAGAGTCTGTGTTTTTGGTTTTCCTGTACCTTTTTCATTTCCCCCTGTGCTCATTTGTTTTGTTTCTTACAATTCTACCCATGGGATGACTTGACTGACTTGACCAATCATTGTTAATGCTTCTGAATGATACGGTATCACTATTCCTAAACTGTCTCATGTTTCATAAGTTCCTTTCAAAATGTTAATATTTTCATCCTCAGAAATGCCTTAAATCTTTCCCTCACCTACAAGGCATGTCCACCTCTGTCTATGACGTAGAGTAGCAGTGTGAAAAAATGCAGCAGGTCATGGCATCCATTCAAGTATATACTCTGCACCTGAGCATAGATTGAAAAATGTTGCTTATAGGGACCCCGGGGTGGCTCAGTCAGTTAAGCATCTGTCTTCAGCTCAGGTCATGATCTCAGGGTCCTGGGATTGAGTTCCATGCCAGCCTCCCTGCTCTGCAGGGAACCTGCTTCTCCCTCTGCTTGTGCTTTTTCTCTCTCTCTCTCTCTGGCAAGTAAATAAATAAAATCTAAAAAAAAAAAGAAAAGAAAAATGTTGCTTATAAAGTTGAAATTCATAAGACTCCTCCATGGAAATTCTCCTCATCTATATTAGTGGTTCATTCTAATAGAAACTAGGCAACTATGTCGGTGATGTTCTCTGTCCTTAGGGGACTTTTCCACCAAAGGTAATGAGGGCATATAATTTTTAAAAAGACACTTCTCCAAGGAACACATACAAATGGCTAACAGACATATGAAAATGTTCCTCCAAAAGTTAAAAATAGAGCTACCCTATGACCCTGCAATTGCACTATTGGGTATTTACCCCAAAGATACAAATGTAGTGAAAAGAAGGGGCACATAAACCCCAATGTTCGTAGCAGCAATGTCCACAATAGCCAAACTATGGAAAGAGCTGAGATGCCCTTCAACAGATGAATGGATAAAGAAGATATGGTCCATATATACAATGGAATATTACTCAGCCATCAGAAAGGATGAATACCCGCCATTTGCATGGACAAGGATGGAAATGGATGGGATTATGTCAAGTGAAATGAGTCAAGCAGAGAAGGACAATTATCATATGGTTTATTCATATGTGGAACATAAGGAATAGCATGGAGGACATTAGGGGAAGGAAGGGGAAGCTGAAGGGGGTGAATCAGACGGGGAGATGAACCATGGGAGACTGTGGACTCCTGGAAACTATCTGAGGGTTTTAGAGGGGGTGGGGGAATGGGATCACCTGGTGATGGGGTAAGCCCAATGATGGGGTAGCCCGGTGATGGGTAGAAAGGAGGGCACATGATGTAATGAGCACTGGGTGTTATATGCAAGTAATGAATCATTGAAAACTACATAAAAAACTAATGATGTACTAAGCGAAATTAGTCAATCAGAGAAAGACAATTATCATATGATCTCACTGATATGAGGAATTTGAGAAACAAGACAGAGGATCATAGGAGAAGGGAGGGGAAAATGAAACAAGATGAAACCAGAGAGGGAGGGCGCCTGGGTGGCTCAGTGGGTTAAAGCCTCTGCTTTCGGCTCAGGTCATGATCTCAGGGTCCTGGGATCGAGGCCCACATCGGGTTCCCTGCTCAGCAGGGAGCCTGCTTCCCCCTCTCTCTGTCTGCCTGCCTCTCTGCCTCCTTGTGATCTCTCTCCCTCTGTGAAATAAATAAATAAAATCTTTTTAAAAAAAATAAGAAACCAGAGAGGGAGACAAACTGTAAGAGACTCTTAATCTCAGGAAACAAACAGAGGGTTGCCGGAGGGGAGAGGGGTGGGAGGAATGGTGTGGCTGGGTGATGGACATTGTGGAGGGTATGTGCTATGCTGAGAAAAAAAACTAATGATGTACCGTATGGTGACTAACATAACATAATAAAAATAAATAAATAAATAAATGGGCACCCGGGTAGCTCAGTGGGTTAAAGCCTCTGCCTTCAGCTCAGGTCATGATCTCAGGGTCCTGGGATCGAGCCCCCATTAGGCTTCATGCTCAGCAGGGAGCCTGCCTCCTCCTCTCTCTCTCTGCCTGCCTCTCTGCCTACTTGTAATCTCTCTCTCTGTCAAATAAATAAATAAAATTAAAAAATATATATATATATAAATGAAAAGCAACTACATGAGAGAAAGAATCAAATGCATAGACTCTTCAAGATAGAGGAAAGTTCAAACAATTATTGGTCCTTGGAAGACAAAGACCTTTAAGACAGTGCAGATTCATAAGGTACTTAGAAGATAATCAAGTCCCCTAATAGGATTGCTGTGTAAAGTAGTGGTGCTCCCTCACCTGGGGGAGACAGAAATGGCCATGACAGCCTTTATCATTTGGTGTATTACTTAGACCCAGAACTCGGAATGTAACCCAAACCAGCACTTGCTTTGTGAATGTTCAACTGCATGGAGGCGTTGGTGTCTTCATTGTAGAGTAGCAACTGTCATCAAGTCTTATGGGGATCTTGCAGTGATGAGCAGGGCATAGAAGAAAAGCAGCCAGCACAGCACTCAGCATATGGGACACTGCTCGTAACATTCGCTATCGTGTGTGTGTGTGTGTGTGTGTGTGTGTGTGTGTGTGTTTTGTTCCATGAACAACGACAGTGGCACCTGGAATATTTCATTTCTCCAAAGAAAGCAGTGGGGTGGGCAACGGAGGAAAGATAATAGAAAGAGAGGACATCCCTACTGTGATAACTGCAAATTTCAGAGAAGTGTTTATGAGCTGAAACTCTAGCTGGAATCTTTATTGTGTAGAAAAGGAACGAAGTGCACAGGAATGATGTCAGTATTCATTTGGCATGGACAGAGGATGAACCAAAAAGCAATCAAAATGAATCAAAGAAAAAAATGAATCAGGATTGATAAAAATAGGTTGATAAAAATAAAAAGGTAGAAAAATTTATATGACAAAAACCCAACAGCATGAGAAAACTTTAATTATATTTTGAAATCTCTCAGGTTATAATCCCTAATAAAAATCAACCCCAGCAAAAAATAATAGACAACAGTGAAGTGCTGGGTTTCCCACTAGTTGATATGATCAAGTTTAGACACTTCACTATTCTTACTGTAGGTGTTTTTATTGCACTAAATTGTAGAGATATAGGTGAAGCCCCCACATCGTAAGTTTGTACAATCTTGATTCTTTTCCTTCTCCAGGGAACCAGTACCCTGACTTTATATACATTATTCCCCTTCAATTTTTACTATGATGAGTATTATCTTTTTGTAAAAATTTACATTCTTTTTCATTTCAAAAGTTTTATATGCATGGAACCATACAGTACATGCCATTTAAAACTGGCATGCTTATGCAATTTATTTTTTGATTATGTTGGTATATTTATTTCTGTTCACTAATTTTAATTACCAGAGAGTGTTATATGCTATTGTTTCTTTCATATTTCAAACAATATGATATTGTTTTTTTCTCCATTCCCTAAGTGATAGGTATTATGGTCAGTGCCTTTTATCCTATGTATGTTTATGAAGACATGTGCAATATGAAACTATGCATGGGGATACCATCATATTTGAGATTGTATTGTGTCTGGGAAGGGAGAACGGGAAAGGAAGGGGAGAAAAAGAGGTGCTTTCTCTTTGAATATACACACATTTTTTTACTTTATAAAAAAGACCTGAAGCCAGTATGGCAGAATGTCAACATTCGCTCATTCTGGTATGAGTGGAAGGGTGGTTATATGTTTTTTTTTATTATACATCTCTGCTATTGTTATATTAAATGCTTGTAATTTTATGAAGAGAAGTTATGTGTTCTAGGAAAGTATCCGGCTATATCTCTCTGTATCTGACTTCCTTCCTTGAGTCCTCAAGAGAGCTACAAGGATTATACCCTTGCCTCTGCATGGTATGTTAGGAATCAGGAATGCAAGTAAAAGGAAAAGCTGACCCAGACCCTTCCCCATGACCATTACAAGAATTCAAGTAAATGTGAGAAAGTGTGTAACAGTCATCTTGTTTTAAAAGGGGCTGATTTCTGCTCAGGAGGAAAATATGTTCTGTCATGTTTTAGAGGGATTAGGAGACCAGCTGATTGAGACCGGGGTCAGTATGGGTATAAACACATGGGAATTTGTCAACAGAAAGACAGGCTGGAATGCACGGGACACCTGGGTCTCATCATTTCATGCATGCACACTCCTGATTGCTTCATCTGAATGAATCTGTAGTCAAATACCTGCCCTCCTTGCTGAAGCATTAACTAAAGGATTTTCAGTTACCTGGCTGACATCACTGTGGAAGGATGCATGACATGTCACCTCGATACGAAGATGGAAGATCTGTCTTCAGAAAGGGCAGAGAGACCAATTGAGGCAATGGGCTTGTGGTCAAGAAAGATCATTCCTGTATGGAGCCTCAAGTGTTCTTCATCCTGATTAGGTAAGGGCTGTAGAATGAGGTTGTCACAGGCTGACTCTTTACAGGGTTCTATCCCTGGAGGGTCAATATCCAAAGCTCCTCATTAGGCAATATTTTTAGTGTCCTTCTGATCCCTGGGCTCTGCAAATCCTTAAAGACCAAGACTGTAGAAGAGAGGAATGCATGATGAGTAATCCTTGAACCTATGAGGCCAGGTGTGCACATCTATTCTCCCTATCTGTTCATGCTCACCTCTGTCTCACACACCTTGCACACACATACACACACTCCTTTTCTAATGAATTCTAAGGTTTTTTAAAGGTTACAGAGGGAGGCATCATATGTGATTAGTGTAATCTTGAAGTCTGATTCCAATTTTAAGTGTGCAAATATTATTTATGTGCTGGGTGTAAAGAATATATTTATAAATATAGTTAAGCTATTGTAAAATTCAACTCCCCAGGGTATTTCACCTTTAGAGTCATTGAATGCTTCCTATATGTTCTTTCTCTTCCTTATATTTTACATGGGAATATATCATCTATTCTTTGTGATTATTGTGGCTGTGATCAATGTAGACAGACTTCATACTCTCTTTTTAAACTACTCTACATTGGCTAATTGAATTTAAATAAAAAATTTAAAAAAACAAAATAAACTCCCCCCCCCAGATTTTATTTACTTTTTTAGAGAGAGAGAGAGAGAGAGAGAGAGAGAGAGAGAGAGAGAGAGAGAGAGAACATGAGTGGGATGAAGAGCAGAAGGAGAAGCAGACTCCCCAGTGAGCAGCAAACCTGAGGTGGGGCTTGATCCTGGGGCTCTAGAAACCCAGCCTGAGTGGAAGGCAGATGCTTAAGAGACTGAACCACCCAGGCACCCCTCTTTTTAAACTTTCATGATTACCTGTTCCAAGTTCTGCACAATAGATGCAGCACACATTTTTCTCCCCACTGTGGAATTTGGATTGAGTTATGGCTCTTCATTTTTAATTGGGTTGTGACAAAGTATGATGTCGCCTAAAGGTGGTAGTGTGCCGGTTGTGAATCACCCAGATATATCCTCTGTAATTCAGTAGGTATGGATGATACTCCATGTTAATGTTCGTAAAAACATTTTTCTTTAGGACTTCAGTATTTTCATCTCTTCAATAATGTATTTAACTTTTTAAAAAATATTTTATTCATTTTTTTTGAGAGAGAGAGGGAGCATGAGCAAGGAGAGGGGCAGAGGGAGAGAGAAAGGCAGACTCTCCATTGAGCAGAGCAGCGATGCTGGGGTCCATCCCAGGTGGGTGAGATTATGCCCTGAGCTGCAGTCTGATGCTTAATTGACTGAGCTACTCAGGTGCCCCTCTTTCACATTTTTAAAAATTTAAATTCAAGTTAGTTAACACACAGTGTAAGATTGGTTGAGTAGAATTTAGTGATTCATCACTTACATATATCACCCAGTTCTCATTATATCCTGTGTCCTCCTTAATGCCCATCACTCATTTAGCCCCTTCCCTGCCCACCTCCCCCTCCAGCAACCCTCACTTTGCTCTCTGTAGTGAAGAGACTCTTATGGGGGTGGGGAGAGAAATCAAGATGGTGGAAGAGGAGACCTTAGTTTTGTTTGGTCCCAGGAACTCAGTTAAATAGCTCTCAAATCATTCTGAACACCTGTGAACTCAACCAGAGATCTACGAAAAGAATAACTGCAACTCTACAAATAGAAAAGTATTCCCTTTTTGCAAGGTAGGATGTTTGGAGAAGTGAACTGGGGTGATATATGCGAAGATAAACCATGGGGGGAGGGAGCCTCCAAAAGTCAGCTACCAGAAAGTGATACAGCAGTGAAGCACAAAATAAGAACTTTTAGAAGTCTGCTCTGGTGAGGGACATCACTCCGGTGGCTAAGTGGGGGTGGAATCCTAGTTGGGAAAGTGTAGTCTCAGGATCCTTGGGATTACAGGAAGACCAGGGATGCCTGAGTGCAGCAGAGTACTCAGGCATTGGAACAGGGAAGTCGGCTGTAATCAGCGATCCCAGGGGTGGGCTCTCAGCTCTGGGTTGCCATAAATCACAAACCGAGGCTCAGTATGATGACTATTCTGTGAACAGGGGCCCAGCAAGCAGCAGAACCAGCAAGAACCCGCCGCCTCCTGCAGGGAGGAGTGACGCAGGAGCACACCACAGGAGTCTGCAGGAGACGCAAGGCAGTCATGTGCATGAAAGAGAAATGCTCAGTCACAGGCTGGGTGAGCACGGAGTGCTGACAGAGACCAGGGAGACAGGAGAGATTGACTGCTTTTCCATGAGGGCTCCCTGAGGAGTGGGGCCCTGAGCTTTCAGCTCCAGGGCCAGAGATTGAGAGGCCGCCATTTTCATTCTTATCCTCTAAAGCTTTGAGGAAAGCCTTCAGGGAACAAAAGCCACCTAGAGCAAACCAGCAAACTGGAACAGAATACTCAGCCTGGCCCCCTAGCAAGAATGGTGCAATTCCACCCAGAGCAAATACACTTGAGAATCAAAGTAGCAGGCCCCTCCCACAGAAGATCAGCGAGAGTATTCAGCCAAGACCAAGTTTACCAATCAATGAGAATTGCAAAACTCCAGTTTCGGAGGGGAGGAGGGTAGCGGTAGGGAGTAACAGGGTGATGGGTATTAAGGAGAGCACAGGCTGTGATGAGCACTGGGTGTTACACGTAACTAATGAATCACTGACCACTACATCAGAAACTAATGATGTCCTATACAGTGGCTAACAAACATAATTAAAAAAATTGCAAAACTGCAGCACTAGAGAACTAGACATATAGAATTTGTGATTTTTCCCCGATTCTTTAGTCTTTCAATTTAAATTTTTTTCTTTCCTTTTTCAATTTCTTATTTTATGAACTCTTTTTATAAATCTTTTTTAATTTTCATTTTTATAGTTACATTCTATACTTTCATTGTGTTTGATTTTATTTTTTGTACATACATAAGTTTTTCTTTCTTTACAATTTTGGGATCTGGTTTTCTAACAAGCAGACCAAAATACAGGATCCAGTGTATTGCTCTATTCTGTCCACCTGTCTGATTATATTCTCTTTTTTTCTTTCCTTTCCTTTTTTCTTTTATTTTTTTGATTTCAGGTCTCTTCTGATTTGTTTAGTGGACATTTCTCTGGGGTCATTGTTACCATTTTAATATTTTGTTCTCTCTTTCATCTATTCTTCTCTGGAAAGAATGACAAGATGGAAAAATTCACCTCAAAAAAGAGAACAAGAGGCACTACTGACTTCCAGGGACCTAATCAGTGTGGGCATAAGATATTGAAGCTAGAGTTCAGAATAACAATTATAAAGATATTAGCTGGGCTTGAAAAAAAGCATAGAAGACACTAGAGAATCCCTTTCTGGAGAAATAAAAGAACTAAAATCTAATCAAATCAGAACAAAAAAGGCTATTAATGAGACACAATATAAACAGAGGCTCTAACTGCCGGGTAAATGAGGTAGAAGAGAGAATTAGTGATAGAGAAGACAAAATGATGGAGAATAAAGAAGGCGAGAAAAAGAGATAAACAACTACAGGATCATGAGGGGGAGAATTCACAGGATACGTGATCTCATAAAGAGAAACAATATTAGAACAGTTGGGATCCCAGAAGAAGAGGAAGGGGGGAGGCAGAAGAATAGTAATAAAAATTAAAAATAAAAGTAAAAAAACAAGGTCCTATTTCCCGTAGAACTGGAGCTTTGCAGCATCTATGATCAGTAGACTGGTGTATGTGAGGTGTTTGTCTGGTCTTCTGGGGAGGGAGATGCTGCTCTGATTCTCAGGTGGACTTGCACCTCCAGGGCTCAGGGGGATGGGGCTTGGTGTAAGTGGTTCTGGGCTCCACCAGGTGACACAGTTTTGAAGTGCTGAAGGTTTTCAGCACTAATATGCTGGATGAAAATCGCTGTGCCCTGCTCTCTAGCTGCAGAGCTGAGAGTTCATGCCCCCCACTCTTCAGGGAGCCCTCACAGAAAAGCAGTTAATCACTCTTGTGTCCTTGTCTTTGGTAAGATGCCTGTCTTCACCCTGCCTGTATTCCAGCTGTTTTATCTCAGGTGTGTGGTTGAGTTTTAAAACTCCAGATTTTAGGACTCTCATGGCATTGATCCATGCTGATACTTTGAGGGAGGGTCTTGCCACATTTCTGCTGTTTGCCAGCCAATGCCAGGCAAGCAGTTGCATGACTGTATGGTGGTTGAGTTTATGGCAAGGCAGAGCAGAGAGCTGGCACCCAGGCTTGCTGCACTTGGCTGGAGTCCCTGCTCCTCTGCCTGGGAACAGCGCGGCATGTGGGTGTCACCCATTCTTCTTATGACCCAGGGGGTCCTCTGACCATGCCGTCTGTGCCTGGGCCTCCACACTCCTTCCCCACCTGAGCACCTTTAAGCGAAGCACAATCCTCGTGGTGATGGACTTCTAAAATGTCAGATCTTGTGCTCCACTGCTTATAATATTTTCTGCAAGCAGGTGTTCTGTGGATGTGAATGGAGGAAGTTCTGCACTAGATAGAACATAAGGGCAGGTGGCAGGGAGCTGTCCACTAGCTGTGGTGCTGACATAAGACTTCCTCTCCTCACCATGAATGGTACTCCTTTGGTTATCCTGGGAGACCTCTGTCACTTCCCCCTATACACACATCCAGAAAGATACTTCTGGGAGGTGCTTGGGTGGCTCAGTTGGGTAAGCATCTGCCTTCCGCTGAGGTCCTGGTCCCAGAGCACTGGGTTGGAGCCTTACCTCTGGCTCCTGACTCAGCAGGAAGTCTGCTTCTCCCTCTCCCTCTGCCCCTCTTGCCACTCATGCTCTGTCTTTCTCCTTCCCTCTCTCTCTCAAGTAAATAAAATCTTAAAGAAAAGAAAAGAAAAATACTTCTGTCTGATGGCCCCACACTGTTGTACTTGTGGAAAAAGTGATAGTCCCCAACACTACCAACTTTTTTTTCCTCCTATCTTATGTTACACTCCTCCACAGAAACACTGTTTTATTCACAATAACACAATATAAAGTTTTGTATAAGAGCCCTAATTATGCAGCCAGCTCTTTAAGACCTTAATCGCTCCATCAATTTTACTCAGTCATGTTTCTCTGTGTGGACTCCACCTGAGTAAGAAGTATTGCAAGGAGAAGTAATTAAAATAAATAAAAACTCAGAAACATTGGGGTTTTTTAAAGATACATTCTTACCAGTAAATCAACAAGAAGGAATTAAAGCAAATACGGTGTCAGAAAAAGGATGAACATCCATTACCCTGCCTACTCAATGAATCATTTGATTATATTACTCAGACCAGAAAAACTACAGTAAAGATAAACAAATATAAATGTTGAAGCAGATGGTAAAAATATGTGAGTTTGAAAGGATTATACAAGTTATGAATATAGGCAAGATATGAAAAACTATGATACAAGTTAAATGTTGAGTCCCACCATATGTCAGGCATTGTATTAAGTGCTTGTCATGGTTATGACAGCTGACTGCCCAACATGAATTGACCCTGGATGGTCAGTCTAAGGCTTTCATATTAATCATTTCTCCCACACCAGTAATTAGATTAAGAAAGAGCATATGATCCTCTTCTCAGTGGTGAGATTTAAGGGGATATCTTCTGGATAATGCCATGGAAATGTCAATTTTCAGATGGCCCAGGGAAAGACAGTTTTCTGTCCCTGGGCATCACAACTGAGTGTGACACCTGTGTCTGTTGCTACCAGCAGTCCTAGAAAGTCATCACCTCATGGAGAACTAATGAATCCCTATTCTCTCATCCTCATACATTCCCTACATCTGAATGAAAAATACCTCCCTTTCTTATTTGAGAATATTAGAGAAACATTTTCTTTTCTTCTTTTTTTAAAAGTAGTCTCCACGCCCAGTGTGGAGCCCAACACAAGGCTTGAACTCATGACTCTGAGGTCAAGACCTGAACTGAAATCAAGAGTCAGATGCTTAACCAACGGAGCCCCAGGCACCCCCAAAAGTTTTCTTTTTATTATTAGAACCAAAGACTTTTATAGCTTCAGGTTTATGTATTTTATAACAGTCTCAAACCACTGAGATAATCAGATTACACCGATTCTATAGATGATGAAACTGAGTTTGGTGGATTCTGATGTTGCTCCAGAGAGATACACTTTGATAGAGACAACTCTCAGTGATTACTGAGTGTGGGTAAGAAAGGCCAGTTCCCGTGCCTCATAGTATAAGCCTGTCTGGGGTGAGATTTGCATGGTCCTAGATGTGGGATAAAGTGGACGCTATTCCCTACCTATAACTATGACCCTGCTTAAACCATTTCTCTGCCTGTCTGACTTCTGCCACTTTATTGTGAACATGCTGTCCCCCAAAATCAATATAACAGGATCCTAGGATTCAGGTTCTCCCTTCATAGAACACTATCCAAAAAACTGAGTTTAGACACTTGAAATCACTGTCAAACATCACAGAATTAGACAAAGAACAAAACCAGAATTCAAGCCCATGTTGAAATGTATGTAGCCATCATGTTATCTAGTCATTTTAGATGATCTTGGTTGATAGGAGAGTATTCTGAAAGGCCAGAATACCTTTACTTTGACTCATTCTAGAAAACTGGCCCAAATACGATGAAAAGTTATCCTACCTGATTATTTTTTTCAAGGTGTCCTTCATATCCCTGTTCCTCAGACTGTAGATAAAGGGGTTCATCAACTGAGGAACCACAGTGTACATCACTGAAGCCACTGAAGTCTTTCTGGAAGAGTCAGTAACTGCAGAACTAATGTACACCCCTAACCCTGTCCCATAGAACAAGGAAACAGCTAAAAGATGAGATCCACAGGTGGAAAAGGCTTTATATTTTCTGCCAGCTGACAGCATTCTCAAAAGAGAATAGAGAATTTTAGTATAAGAGAAAATGATCCCAAAGATAGAAATACCACTCAATGTACTAGCCGTAAAATTGGCCAAGATGGTATTGATGAAGGAATCAGAACAGGCGAGCTTGATGACCTGTGCAAGTTCACAGAAAAAGTGGGGGATTTCCAAGTCAATGCAGAAGGACAGTTGCAACACCATCAGACTGTGGAGGAGAGCATCCATGATGCTAACGTACAAAGAGAGTAGAATTAACAGTCCACAGAGGCAGGGGTGCATGATAACGGTGTACCTCAGTGGGTGACAAATGGCAACATAGCGGTCATAGGCCATTGCTGCAAGGAGAAAATTTTCAAAACCAAGAAAAACCAAGACCAAACAGACCTGGGTGATGCAGCCTGTATAACTGATGTACTGATTCTGTGCTTGGATGTTCACCAGCATCTTTGGGATGGTGGTTGTGCTTAAACAGGTGTCAGTAAAGGACAGATTGGAGAGGAAGAAGTACATGGGGGTGTGGAGGTGGGAGTCAGAGATGACGGCCAGGATGACGAGCAGATTTCCCAGGATGGTGACCAGGTACATGGACAGGAACAGGCAGAAGAGTAGGGGCTGCAGTTCTGGATCCTCAGTCAATCCCAGAAGAAGAAATTCCGATACATCTGTTTGGTTTCTGGGTTCCGTGTTGTTAATATAAAATATTGGGTGACAAGAGAATAAAATGTATGGTCACTGGACCTTCAGCAGCGGTACCTGGGAACTTGTTAAAAATGCCAATATTTGGATCCCACTTCGGACTTACTGATGAAAAGCTCTAGGGATGATGACAAGCAGTCTGTTTTAACAAGCTTTCCAGATGATTCCGACATATGATAAAGTCTCAGAACTGCTGTTCTCAAAAAATGTTTATCTATATTGTGAACCCAAGTGAATATTCAAATCATTCCTCTGTGTACTTCTCCCTCCATCCTTCTTCTCTCCCTCATCCTCTTTCCTCAGTTTATCAGCCAAAATGCTTCTTTAAAGGATTTTATTTATTTGAGAGAGAGAGAGAGAATGAGAGAGAAAGTGACAGAGCATGAGCAGGGAGCGGGACAGAGGGAGAGGGAGAAGCAGACTCCTCGCTGAGCAGGGAGCCCCACAGGGGGCTCGATCCCAGGACCCTGAGATCATGAACTGAGCCAAAGGCAGATGCTTAACCGACTGAACCACCCAGGTGCCCCATCAGCCAAAATTCTAATGAGCAATGAATGTCTAACCTGTATCAAGTTTTGAGAATGAAAAAAATAAGACAAGGCTTTATTACTTTAGAATTATTCCACACCTTCAAACAATCAAAAATATAAGGATAAAATTACAGGGGCACCTGAGTGGCTCAGGAGGTTAAGGGTCTGCCTTCAGCTCAGGTCATGATCCCAGGGCTCTGGGATCGAACCCTGTATCAGGCTCTTTGCTAGTGGGGAGCCTGTTTCTCACTCTCCCTCTGCCCTGCTTGTACTCTCTCTCTCTCACTCTCTGTGTCAAATAAATAAAATCTTTTAAAAAAAAGAATAATATTACAGAACCGGTCTGATCTTTAGGGATGTTCTTCCCCTAATGCAATAGATGACATATGATCACAAACAACAACAAAAATCCCCTGCAGAATGGGGGAAAGGATGAAATGCAAAGGATCCTGAAAACATGAATAAAAATAATAGCCATTTGTCTTCGGGAGACAGAGACTCGTAAGTTGACATTAGCACCAGGCATCCTAAGAGGCATGGCCCTGTGCAACAGTGGCTGTCTCTTTCCTGAGGGATACAAGCACCAACAGAGGATCAATCACTTGATATAATACTTAGACACTCTGAATTTAATCCAGGCTCCAGTACTTGCTTTGTGAATAGGGAAAGAGTTTTACCTTTATTAGAATCCCAGTGTTCCTGTATATATGTTGGTAGCTTTCATAATACTTTATGGAATTGTTGCAATGAGGAAAAATGAATAGGCTTAAATCAGCCAGCACAGTGCTCAGCTTATGAGACCCTCATGGTGACATTTCTTTTTTATAGCTTCTTTTTTTTCTTAAAGATTTTATTTATTTATTTGACAGAGAGAGAGCACAAGCAGGCAGAGCAGCAGGCAGAGGAAGAGAAGCAGGCTCTCCGCCCAGCAGGGAGCCTGATGTGGGACTCGATCCCAGAACCCTGGGATCATGACCTGTGTTGAAGGCAGTGGCTTAACCGACTGAGCCACCCAGGCGCCCAGTGGTGACATTTCTTATTGTGATTTTTTTTTCTGCCATCAACAGCAGCATCTGGCATGTTTCACTCCTACGGTGGAACTGGTAGGTTGGGGCAAGTTGAGGAAAGAGGAAGGTAAGAGAACATCCTTAGTGTGATAATTGCAAATTTCAGGGATGGGTTTCTGTGCTGAAACTCCCTCTAGCAATCTTGGTCACGTACAAGGGAAAGGAAGGGAATATCAATATATCAATATTTCTTTGGCATGGACATAAAGCAATTAAAATAAACTAAATATTGGAATAAAATAGATCTACGAATCAATACAAGTAATGAAAACCACCAAGAGATAAAATTATTCATATAAGATACCATGAATATATACACATATATTATATACGTATACTCACACAGTATGAAAACGTGCTTCGGGGACAACACTACATTGGTGTTGCTTCTGTGAGGGGAACTAAGAGGAACATGAAAAGAGTGTCTTCTGTATATTATTTGTTAATTTAAAAAATAAGCATGAGATGATACAATAGAATGCCATCATTCGTTAGTTCTGGAAAGGGGTTAATGGTAGCATATTAAATTTATCATTGTATCATTATAATGTCTATGCTGCTCTTATAACTTAAAACGCATGGTAGTTTTATAAAGAGGAACAAGTAGATGAAGAAGGTAGCCTGCTCTCTCTATCTGGGTCTACACTTCCTTCTTCTAAGTCCTCACAGCCAAGCTATAAAGATAACACCAAAGGCTCTTCTGTACAATCTATGGGGGGGGGGTTAAAATGAAGCTGACTTAAATCTCTTCCTTCCATCATGAAAAGATACAAGTAAATGCCAGAGAATTTTATGATAGTTATCTTGTTTGTGAAGGGGAGGATTCAAGAGCAGAATGGTTCCTGCCATTAAAGAGACAGAATAGAAAACTAGCAAAATCAGAGCTGTATCAGCATTGTTGTGGAGGTACAAAAATAACATGTCAAGGTGATGACATTCAGGCAGGAGTCCCATTGGGGGCTTAATACTGATCACCTTAAGCATGGACTAGCATCATGGCTATGCAGGGAAGAAACTCCAGCAGACACCTTCCCTCATGTCCAAGGTATTGTCTAAAGGACTTTCTGTTACCTGGCTGGCATCATTGCAGATGGTACTTGATATCTTCCCTGGATATTGAATGATGGAGACAGAAGGTCTGTCTCTGAGAAGGGTGGAGGGACTGGAAGAAGCCCTACGTTCCTAGGCAAGTGGGATCATTGCTGGGAGGTGGCCCAGGTGTTGCTTCCTGACTGGGCAGGGCTGTTCAGTCAGGAGGTCATAGACAGACTCTTTGTAGTGTCTGCATCCCTGAGGGTTCAATATCCAAAGCTCCTCAGTAGACAGTTTTATTTGGATCCCAGGACAGTGTAAATCCTTAAAGACCAAAACTATAGAAGAGAGCAATTCAGGATGGCTGATCCCTGACCCTGTGAGGCCACATACATGCCACGCAATTCTTTCCACCTGCTCACGCTCACCATTTCACATACCTGGCATGTGTGGACACATCATCTCTCTCTAATTGGATTCAGGTTTTAGATACAAGCAGTGGCATCTCAATCTAATTAGTGATATCAGGAAACCAGATCCTAACTTTAAGTGTGAAAACACAGTTTATATATGTGGGTATAAAATAAATATTTATAAATACAGCTAAGCTATGTAAAAATGCAAACAATCAGTGATTAGTTTTTTTCTAAGAATCATTGATGTTTTCTGACCATTTATTNTAAAAATGCAAACAATCAGTGATTAGTTTTTTTCTAAGAATCATTGATGTTTTCTGACCATTAATTTTCTTTTTTTAAAAGATTTTATTTATTTATTTGACAGAGAAAGATTGCAAGTAGGCAGAGAGGCAGGCAGAGAGAGAGAAGAGGAAGCAGGCTCCCTGCTGAGCAGGGAGCCCGATGCGGGCCTCGATCCCAGGACCCTGAGATCATGACCTGAGCCGAAGGCAGAGGCTTTAACCAACTGAGCCACCCAGGCGCCCCTCCTGACCATTAATTTCCTTTCTGTATAAATTCATACTGCAGATTTTAATCTGTATAATCTCTAAACAATTCTGTGATCAATATAGACAAGACGTTAGAATTTCATAAACACCATTTCCAAGTTCATCACAGTGGGTTCAGTGTGCATTTTTCTTCACATTAGTGGGTCATGGGTTGAAATTATGACACTTTAAAAAATAGATTTATGAGAAATTACAATGCCATAGCTAAGGTAGTGGTATGCTGGTTCATCCATAACTCTCAGCACGAGTGAGATTTCAGCCATAATTTAATGGGGAAAGATGGTGCTCCATGTTAATACTTAACTACAAATATTCATTATTTAATATAGTCACATACATCAATTTATTTTGCCACATGTTAACTCTTTCTGTATAGCTTCACTTTTTAAAAAGATTTTATTTGTTTATTTGAAAGAGAGAGTGCACAAGCCGGGCAGAGGGAGAGGAGAAGCAGATTCCCCGCTGAGCAGGGAGCCTGATGTGGGGCTCCATCGTGGGGATCATGCAAAAGCAGATGCTCAACCAGCTGAGCCCCCCAGGGGCCCCTATGACTTCACTTTTTGATTAGTGGAGTTCTTGTGATATTATTTGAAACCAACATGAGACAAGATGGCCTTTGAATGTCATCCTTTCACTTCAACACATTACATAATAGGTATATATAAAAATTCATAGCTATTCTCATAAAACAAGACAGATCTTTCCATGTGCTACAAAAATAACACACATAAAGGGTGAAGGCACTGAAACCTAAAGGCTCTATGGAGTCACATCCATAAGGAAGAAGTTCCTCTCTCCAGGTAATGAACATCCTGGAAGCTAAATGTCCTGAAGAAATTACCGCTCGAAGTCAAAGACAATAATGGAGATTCAGTATTTGAGCAATACGGGTGAACACAAAAGTTGTGGACACTCGCTGGACCCAAGAACAATGGAAGATTTCAGAAAAGCCCCAGTATCTCAAACCAAGTTACCTGTTGGCTTAGAGACTAGGTTTGTGATATTCACCATATAGAAAAATAATCCTCAAATTTGTATAGAGTCCCAAAAGACCCCAAAGAGCTAAAGCAGTCCTGGGTAAGAAGAACAAAGTCAGCGGCATCTCACTTCCTTACTTCGGATTGTCATGCAAAGCTAAAGTGATTGAAACAGTATGATTTTGGCATAAAAATAGACACAGGGATCAATGACACATAATCAAGATCCCAGAAATAAGCCTCAGTGTATGTGACCAACTAATATTTGACAAAGGAGCTCCATACTGAGTGGGGAAGGACAGTCTCTTCAGTAATTGGTTTCAGGAAAAATGGATAAACACATGCAGTGAAATGCAACTGAGCCCCTATCTTCCACCTCTTATGAAAATTAACTCAAAATGGACTAAAGACTTAGACAAAAGACATGAAACCATAAAACTCTTAGAAGAAAACTTGGTGAAAAGCTCTTTGACATTGGTCTTGGCAACAGTTTTTTGGATATGATACCAAAACACAAACAAGGACCAAAATCAACAAATGGGACTACATCAAGTTAAAAGCTTTACATAGAGAAGTAAACTATCAACAAAATGAAAAGGCAACCTACTGAATGGGAGAAAATATTTGCAAATCATATATGTGATAAGGGATTAATATCCCAAACATATGAAGAACTCATACAACTCCATAGCAAAAAAGTAAACAGCCCAATTGAAGAGTGAACAGAGGAACTGAATAGACTTTTTTTCCAGAGAAGGCATACGGATGGCTAACAGGCACCTGAGACAGTGCTTGACATCACTTATCATCAGGGAAATGCAAATCAAAACCAGAATGTCACCTCGCAGTTGTTAGAATGGGTCACATCAAAAAGAGAAAAGATAATGTGTTCGTAAAGGTGTGGAGAAAAGGGAATACTTGTGCACTGTTGGTGGGGTTGTAAATTATTGCAACTACTGTGGAAAACAGTACAGAGGTTCCTTAAAAAATTAAAAATAGAGCCACCATATGAGCTAGCAAGTCCACTTGCTCGATACATATCCAAAGGAATTAAAATCAGGATCTTATAGAGATATCTGCACTCCTAGGATCATTGCAGCATTATTCACAATAGCCAAGTTATGAAAACAACCTAAGTGTCAACAGATGAATGGTTAAAGATGTCATATATAGGGGTACCTGGGTGACTCCTTTTGTTAAGCAACTCCCTTTGGCTCAGGTAATGATCCCAGAGTCCCAGGATCGAGTCCTGCATCAGGCTCCTTGCTCAGCAGGGAGTCTGATTCTCCCTCTGACCCTCTTCCCTCTCATGTTCTCATTCTCTCTCAAATGAGTAAATAAAATATTTTTAAAAAGATGTTGTATATATACAACAAATATTATTCAGCCTTGAAAGAGTAGGAAATCAATGGGACACAAGAGGAGGTTCATTGCTTTTTGTGGATCACAAAAAAAGAAAAAAGGAAAACTTACTCTTCTGTGTCTTATATAGATGTTCATTAAAAGAAAGAAAGAAAGAAAGAAAGAAAGAAAGAAAGAAAGAAAGAAAGAAAGAAAGAAAGAAAGAAAATGTAGGAAATCCGGAGTGTCTGANGAAATCAATGGGACACAAGAGGAGGTTCATTGCTTTTTGTGGATCACAAAAAAAGAAAAAAGGAAAACTTACTCTTCTGTGTCTTATATAGATGTTCATTAAAAGAAAGAAAGAAAGAAAGAAAGAAAAAGAAAATGTAGGAAATCCGGAGTGTCTGAGTGGCTCAGTTGGTTAAGCATCTGCCTTTGGCTCAGGTCATGATCCCAGGGTTCTGGGATCCAGCCCCACATCTATAAGGCTCCCTGCTCAGCGGGGAGCCTGCTTCTCCCTCTCCNTCTTTGCCTCCTTGTGATCTCTCTCCCTCTGTGAAATAAATAAATAAAATCTAAAAAAAAAAAAATAAAAATAAAAAATNCTGTGTCAAATAAAAATCTTTAAAAAAATAAAAATAAATAAATAAAAGAAATAGTAGGAAATCCTGCCTTTTGTGATACCTTGGATGCATCTTGAGGGCATTATGCTAATTAAATAAGTCAAACAGAGAAAGACAAATACTGTATGGTATCATTAACATATGGAAAATCTGAAAAAGCTAAACTCACAGAAACAGAGACTAGAATGGTGGCTACCAGAGGCTGGGCAGTGGGGAAAATGGAGAGATTTTGGTTAATGGGTATAAACTTCCAGTTATAAGATTAACAAATTCTAGGGATCTAATATAGATCATGAAAATTATAGCTAATAGTACTATATTATATACTTAAATATTGATAAGAAAGTAGAATCTTATTTCACTCAGCATAGATTATGCGGAGTGAAATAAGTCAAGCAGAGAAAGTCAATTATCATATAGTTTCACNTTTCACTCAGCATAGATTATGCGGAGTGAAATAAGTCAAGCAGAGAAAGTCAATTATCATATGGTTTCACTAACTTGTGGAACATAAGGAATAACATGGAGGACATTAGGAGAAGGAAAGGGAAAATGATTTGGAGTAAATCGGAGGGAGAGATGAAGCATGAGAGACTGTGGACTCTGAGAAACAACTGAGGGTTATGGAGGGGAGGGGGGAGGGGGGATGGGTGAGCCTGGANACTGCATGGAGCACTGGGTGTGGTGCATAAACAATGAATCTTGGATCACTGAAAAAATAAAATAAAATAAAATAAAAATAAATAAAATCTAGTTTGTCTGCTATAACCAAAAAAAAAGAAAGAAGAAGAAGAAAGTAGAATCTTAAATATTCTCACCACAGAAGAAATGGTAATTAAGTGATGGGATGCAGGTTTTCTCCCTGCAATGGTGATAATCATTTGCAGTATACAAATACATCAAATCAGCACATTGTATGCCTTAATCTTACAGAATGTTATATGCAATTATATCTCAATAAAGCTGGAAAAATGAGCAAATACTGGAAATTAAATACTGGCTGCATACATCCAATTTCTGTCACCATGCTTACATTATCTTCTCATTTTTCTCCAGGTCATTTCCACTTCTTCCTATCTTAAAAGGATACATGTGATTATAGTTAGAACCTACCCAGATATTAGGGGGATAAGCTCATCTTCTACAAAGACTCCAAGTAAGTACAATTTACCCTTCTATCAAAAAATATTAGTAAGTGATGGAGCTAGGATGTGCACAAATTCTTTTGAGGACCATACAGCCCATGCCAGCTGGGGTTCTAGTTGACTCGTGTAATGGACTCTGTGAAAAATTCTGTGATCATCTGACTCAAGGAAGGACAGTCAGAGTTCTGTCTCTGGGAATCATGTCCAAAGGATGACATCTCCATCTGGGGCCACCACCTGATGACCCTGAAGAGAGCCAGTCCTAGGACCATACAACCTATGGAGGACTGAATGAATCTCTACCTGTTCTTATACATTTCCTGCCTCTAAGTGCTTGTAATGAAAGATGACTCTTCTTTACTGGCAACACTTGAGTTAGGGATTTTTTTCTTATTGTAGCTGAAGGTTTCGTCACGGAGAAATTTCAGATATTTCACAATCATCTCAAACCACTGAGGTAATCTAATTGCGCAAATTTCATAGATAATAAAATGGAATGTGATAGATGGTAAAATTCCTCAGACAGATACAGTTAATAATGAACAAATTAATTACTAACTAGGTGTATAAAAGGTAAACGCCCATAGTCCATTATAGGTCTAACTCCATAGTGTTGGTGGCATGGTCCTACCCTGAAATCAGGTGGAAGCTAGTCTCTAGATATGACCCCAGTCTTGTTTCAATACTTTCCCTGTCCTTCATACTTTCTGCAGTAGTCCTTCTGAGAGTGATAAAAAAAAATCACTATAAAAAGAACCCTTGCCTCAGGCTGTGCTTCTGTATAGAACCTGAGAAAAGAAACTGAATTTAGAGAATTTAAATCATGTGTCAAACATCTTAAGACTAGACAAAAAAGCAAAGTATGTTTCAACCCCAAGTTAAAATTAACTTGGACGTTCTGTTGTCTGGATAGTTTTGAGGAATTCATTGATGGAAAAGTCAAGCATTATAGCACATCCAGGATTCCGATCACTTTGCCTCCTTCTAGAAACTCAAGTCCAAAATAGACGGCATAATCACAGCAAGGAAGGGATCCCACCGATGAGTTTTCTCAAGGCTCCCTTCATGTCCCTGCTCCGCAGGCTGTAGATAAAGGGGTTCATCATTTGAGGAACCACAACATACATCACTGAAGCCACTGCGATCTTCGTGGAAGAGTCAGTAACTACAGAACTAATGTACACTCCGACAACTGTCCCATAGAACAAGGACACAACTAACAGGTGAGACCCACAGGTGGAGAAAGCTTTGAGCTTTCCCCCCGCGGAAGGCATTTTCAAAACAGAGGAGACAATCTGAGTATAAGAGAAAATGATCCCAGAGAGAGGAATGCCAACAAATAGGCTAGCCACAAAATAAATCGGGGTGTTATTGATGAGGGTATCAGAACAGGCAAGTTTGATAACCTGAGCAAGTTCACAGAAGAAATGGGGGATGTCCAAGTCCTTGCAGAAGGATAACTGCAGCACCGTTAGGCTATGGAGCAGGGCGACCACAAGGCTAAAGAACAGGGAGAGTAGAATCAGCAGAACACAGAGTTGGGGGTTCCTGATAACCGTGTACCTCAAGGGGTGACAAATGGCCACATAGCGGTCATAGGCCGTTGCTGCAAGGAGAAAATTTTCAGAACCACCAAAACCCAGGACAAATCCAACCTGGGTGAGGCATCCTGAGTAACTGATGCTCTGATTCTGTGCTTGGATGTTCACCAGCATCTTTGGGATAGTGGTTGTGCTTAAACAGATGTCAGTGAAGGACAGGTTGGAGAGGAAGAAGTTCATGGGGGTGTGGAGGTGAGAGTCGGAACTGATGGCCAGGATGATGAGCAGGTTTCCCAGGATAGTGACCAGGTACATGGACAGGAACAGGCAGAAGAAGAAGGGCTGCAGTTCTGGATCATCTGTCAATCCCAGCAGAAGAAATTCTGAAACGTCTGTGTGATTTCTGGGTTCCATGTTGATGAATCTAATGGAAAAGATGGTGAGCCTGGTGGTGGGTATTAAGGAGGGCATATATTGCATGGACCCCTGGGTGTGGTGCAAAAACAATGAATCTTGGATCACTGAAAAACTAAAATAAAAAAATGGGAAAAAATAATGGAAAAGATGGGGTAAAAATAAAAATGAGTGGTCCCTGAATGAGCAACAGCAGCATCACCTGGGAACTACTGAGAAATGCAAATTTTTGGTAATGCTCCAGATACACTCCTGATAAAGTCTGAGGTAAGGACTAGCAGTCTAAGTTTTAAACAAACCATCCAAATAAATTTGATATACAGTAAAGTTTGAGACCCAGTGCTTAAGTAAAAAGAAATAAAACTTTATGTTTACGGTGAAGCCAAGAGAATACTGAAATCTTAGCCTCTGCTAATTTCTCCCTCCCTGCATCATCATCATCTCTTACTTTTCTTCCTCCACTCAAATTTTTGGCTCAAATTCTTATTGACCACCAGCTCTTTTTCACACATTGTGCCAAGTGCTGAGACTGAGACAAAGAATAAACCGTGGAATTTCCTTCAGAAATTCTCCTTGTCTCAGACAAACAGATGAGAATGAAGTTATCCAATCTCTGTCGTAGAGCGTGGTGCCTGACCCTTGGTGCGCCTCAGAATCAGCTGAAGGGCTTGTCAAATCACAGATGAGTTAGATCATACTGTCCATTTATCTATAGGGAAATGTTGGCGGGGTGAAGTACACAATGTCTGGGAAAGACAAGGTGTGAACTCAGATGGTTCGCTGTGTTGATCGTCTAGAACAATCATTGTTAATGCCTTTAGATAATACAGAATTAGCATTCTTAAACCAACACTCAGATTTCATAAAATATCCTTTAAAATCTTAATGTATTCATCTTGAACAATGGCCCAAATCTTTTCCCTTGTCTACAGCTTATGTCCACCCTGCCCATGAAGTACTGTGTAACAGGTACATGACATATTGCATGTAAACTTGACTCCTGCATGGAAACCCTACTCACCAGCGTTAGCAACTGATTCTAAGAGAAGCTGGGCAAATGTCAATGACATTCTCTATCTTATCCTAAGGAAACGACTTCCCTAGGTGACAGGTAGCAGGAATATTGTTAAACAAACAAACAAACCAAAAAACAGCTAAATGAGAGAGAAAGGAAGCATAGTTTTCTAAAAAAAAATAGGTGAAAATAGCAACAATTTTTGGTCCTTGGAGGACAGAGAATTATAAGGTAAGGTGGACTTAATAATAATTAAGGTGGACTTATAATAATTATAAGATAATCAGGCATCCTTAACAGTAGTACTTCTGTAAAGCAGTGATCCTCCATTGCCTAAAGGAGACAGAAGTGGTCATGACATTTGATGTAGTACTTAGGCTTAAATACTGAATTTAATCCAGGCCAGTACTTGATTTGTGTGTTGGGGGCGGTGGAATTGCTCACTTATGGAAAACCTCATTTGTATAATGGGGACTGTCATAAAATCTCATGGGGATGTTGCAGTGATGAGAAGTGAATAGAAGAAAATCATCTGGCGTGTACTCAGTATATAGGACCCTTGCACTGCCATCTCCTAGTGTGTGTGTGTGTGTGTGTGTGTGTGTGTGTTTCCTGCCATGGACAATAGCACTTGTACATTTCACTGCTCACAGGGAAGCAGTGGTGGGGTAAGTTGAGAAAGGACAACAGAAAGAATACCCCTAGCATGTTAACTGCAAATTTCTGGGGAAAGATTCTGAGCTGGGAACTTTTATCATGTAGAAAAAGAATGAGGGACTCATCAATGATATCAATATTCAATTGAAACAGACACAGTGGGGGGACAGGGTAACTGGGTGATGGGCATTAAGGAGGGTACATGAGGTAGGGAGCACTGGGTGTTATATGCAACTGAGGAATCACTGAACTCTACCTCTGAAACTAAGAATACACTATATGTTAATTAACTGAGCTTAAGTAAAATTAAATTAAAAATTTTAAAAAGAGAAAAATGAAATGGACATATGATGGGGGTGCTTGGGTGGCTCAGTCGATTAAATGTCTGACTTTGGCTTAGATCATGGTTTCAGGGTCCTAGTATCAAGCCCTTTGTGGGGGCTTCAAGTTCAGTGGGGAGCCTGCTTGTCCCTCTCTCTCTGCCCCTCCATGTACTCATGCTCCCCCCCCAACCAAACACATAAATAAAATCTTTTAAAAAAAGAAATGGACATATGATAAAAACTATAGCAATTCAGGTCACCTGGGTGGCTCAGTCAGTTTAGCATCTGCCTTCAGCTCAGGCCATGACCCCAGGGTCCAGGATGGGGCCCAACCTCAGGCTCCCTGCTTGGAAGGGAGCCTGCTTCTCCCTCTCCCTCTGCTTGTGCACGTGTGTGTGCTCTCTCTCTCGTGAATAAAAGCTTTAAAAATGTAAATTACTTACAGTAAGTAAATTAAAAGTAAAGTAAAATTAAAAGTAAAATTTACAGTAAGTAAATTACTTACTTTAGTTAATTACAATTAAAATAAATTACATAATAAAATGTGTTAGATGTACAAATTAGTATAATTTGAAATAATATTGTATATTATTATTATAAATAATATAATAATTAAAACCTATAAGGGAAATATTTTTGAATGACAGAGTATATATCATTAGAAGATTTTAAATATATTTTGAACCATTATAAGGCATAATCCATAATAAAAATAAACCTAACAGGTTTTTATTTTTATTATGGATTATTCAAGCAAAAATCCCCCCAAAAACCATAGAGATAAATGAAGGATGGTACCCACCAATCAAAAGCATGAAATTCACACATGTCACCATCTTCATTCTAAATGGGTTTTTAAAAATATATATTTTTAAGTTTTATTTACTTATGTAATCTCTACTCCCCAAGTGGGGCTCAAACTCAAGACCCCGAGATCAAGAGTTGCCATGTTCCACCTACTGAGCCAGCCAGGGGTACCTCATTCTAAGGGTTTTTATTGCAATAAATAATACAGGTATACACATCATGTATTTGAACAATCTTGATTCTTTTCTTTCCCCAGGGAATCACTACGCGAACTTCATACACATTATTCCCCAACAATTTTTACTATAATTAGTATTACTGTTAATATAGTGACATAAACAACTATATTGTTTCTTTTAAAAGATTTTATTTATTTATTTGACAGAGAGAGAAAGCATGAGCAGGGGGAGCAGCACAGGGAGAGGGAGAAGCAGGCTCCCCGCTGAGCAGGGGCCCCAACATGGGGCTCGATCCCAGGACCCTGGGATCATGACCAGAGCCCAAGGTAGATACTTAACCAACTGAGCCACCCAAGTGCCCCACGACTGCATTATTTTCAATTTTGAAAGCCTTATATAAACAGAGCCATGTAGTACAAGTCATTTACATTTGGAATTCTTATGTGATTTATCTTTTCTTTATTATTAATGTATTTCATTCCACTTTATTTTAATTACCAGAAAGTAATCCACTGTACTATGTCATGATTTATTTCTCCATTTCCTAGCTTATAGGTATTATATAGTTAATGCCTTTTATCCTTTGTGTGTTTATGAAGACACGTGCAATATAACGCCATGCATAGGGAAGACCATCACATTCAAGATGATGTTGTCTCAGGAAGGAGAGAACAAGAGTTGAGGATACAAAAGAGGAGCTTTCTGTATGCATTTTTTTTAAATGGGCTCCATGCCCAGAGTGGAGTCCAACATGGGGCTCAAACTCACAGCTGTGAAATCAAGACCTGAGCTGAGATCAAGAGTCAGACACTCAACCGACTGAGCCACCCAGGTGCCCCTATTTTGTTAATTTACAAAAAAGACCTGAACTTTGTATAGCAGAAGTCAACGTTTGTTGATTCTGGAGTGAGTTGAAGGATGTCTTTTAAATTATTTTGCTATCTCTATTGTTCTTACATAAAATCGTTGTTAATTTTATAGAGAAACAGGTGTGTTAGGAAGGCAGCCAGCTAGATGCCTCTGTGTCTCCACTCTCTCCTCTCTGTCCGCAAGCAAGCTACAGGGATAGTATATTTCTGCACAATGGTGTATCAAGAACCAGGAATGCAAATAAAAGGAAAAGCTGACCAAAACCCCTCCCCATGCCTACCATAAAAATTCAAGTAAATACCCGAAAGTTTTATAACAGTCATCTTGTTTGGGAAGGGGCCGGTTTCTGTGCTGGAGAATAACTGGGTTCTTTCATTTTCTAGAGAGATTAGAAGGCCAGCAGATTGAGAACCGGGTGAGTATCAGTGTATCAGTACAAACGTCCGCGGGAGCTTGTACAGGAAGGCAGCCCGGAGTGCAGGGGACACTCGGGTCTCATCATTTCACGCATGCCCACTCTTCACTGCTTTCCCTGGATGAATCTTCGGTAAGATAACTGCCCTCCTTACAGAAACATTAACTAAAGGACTTTCAGTTCCCTGGCTGGCATCAGAGTGGAATGATGCTTGACATATCGCCTGGATCCTGAAGACAGAAGGTCTGTCTTCAGGAAGGGCAGGAAGACTAAATGAGGCAAAGGGCTCGTGGTCAAGAAAGATCATTCCTGGATGAATTCTCAGGTGTGCTTCTTCTTGACGAGGCACGGGCTGTGGAAGGAGGTTGTTGTAGGCTGACTCTCCAGTGTCTCCCTGATCTCCGAGGAATCAATATCCAAAGCTCCTCATTAGACAGATATTTTTAGTATCATTCTTATCCCCAGGTTATGCAAATCCTTAAAGACCAATTTTTGCCTTTATGCAAAAATTAATATTTTATATTAATATTTTATTTATTAATTTTATTAATATTTATATTAATATTTTAAACACATTGCATGATCAAATTTTGTTGAATTGCTATTTGTCAGGAAGAATTTGAGAAATTCACTGATTTATCGTCTCTTTTACCAGTGTACTTCTGCCATTCAAATCCTTCCCCAAATCTGTAGCAGAATGTGTTGTGAATGTTGCTAACTTCACAACCTATGGCATTTCATGGCATTCAGGCAATCACCTCTTGTCTCAATGACATTGGCCAGAAATGAAACTTCTCCCCAGAGCATCTTGTAGATGCTCAGAGCAGATGTTTAAGTTATGAGTCATGGCATTTCAAATGTCAGAAGCACTTGTGGCTAATGCATTGTTTTTCTAAAACTGAAGTAGGGGGCACCTGGATGGCTCAAACAGTTAAGCATCTGACTTTGGCTCAAGGTCATGATCTCAGGGTCTGGGATGGAACTCCATGTTGGGCTTTGCACTCTGTGGGGAGTCTGCTTCTTCCTCTCCCTCTGCCCCTCCCCCCACTTGTGCTCTCTTGCTCTCAAATAAATAAAATCTTAAAAAAATAAAAAATAAAATTGAGTAGAATTTACCAAATGTAAAATTAAACATTAACTATTTTTTTAAATTAAAGTGTAGTTGGCACGCAAGTTTTATTGCTTTCAGGTGTACAACATAGGGCTTTGACAAATCTGTACATTATTCTGTGCTCACGTCAGGTGTAGCTACCATCTGTCACCTTGCGATGCTATTTTAGTATCATTCTCTATGCTGTACCTTTCATCCCCATAACTTTTCATTTCAACACTGGAAGACTGTACCTTCCACTCCCCTTCACCCATTTTGCCCATCTCCTCACTCCCTTCTGGCAATCATCAGTTTACTCTCTGTATTTATGGATCTGTTTCTGCTTTTTTGTTTGTTTATTTGTGTGTTTCACAAAGAAGTGAAATCACAAAACATTAGCCATTTTTAAGTGTTCGATTCAGTGGCATTAATTACATTCATGATGTTTTGCAACTATCACCAAGATTTGTGTTCAAATCTTTTCCATCACTCCAAACAGAAACACTGTAACCATCAATCGAGCACTTAGAATTTCTTCTCCCTCCAGCCCCTGGTAATTTCTCATCTACTTTCTGTGACTGTGGATCATACAATATATGTCCTTTTGTGTCAGGGTTTTTTCACTTAGTGTGATGTTTTCAAGGTTCATCCATGTTGTAGCAGATACCGGAACTCAATTCCTTTTTATGACTGAGTAATATTCCATTATATGTACATATACCACTGGGCTGTCTTGTGCATTAAAGGATGCTTAGTAGCATCCTGGCTTCTACTCAGCAGAGGCCAAGGGCACTCCCCTCAATTGTGACAACCAAAACTGTTCCAAAAACATTGCCAAATATCTGCCGGGTGGCACAATCATCCTGATTGAAAATCACTATCTTAACCTCTTTCTGCCTCAATCCACTAGGAAAATACACATTCAAGAATGACATCAATATTTACATAATGGAAACATCATTACTAAGGCCTTGCTGACAATTTCAAGATGGCGCTCCACTGAGGTTGTGATGTCTACCCAAGGCTGACACACTCAGGTAACTTCCTCTTCCAAGTATAGAATTCTTGTCAACTGGGGCTTTCAGGGACAGGGGTTCCTCCTCCTTGTGAATGGGCCCTTACTGATCATATCCTGGAGTTCAATGTCAGAGGGTGCCCACCCTTACTCATCTCATTCCACATGCCTTAGGTGTACCTGTAGTCACATAGTAGGTTTTGTCCCAGCACAGAGAAAACAAACTCCTTCTGTGTGTATGTGGGTGTGTGTGTGTACACAATTCTCCACAGTATAGTCTGACTCAATTGTGTGTCTAATGGAATATCATTTTCTTCTAAGAAAATTATATATATTATATACTTCTAAATTATATATATGATATAATATATCATTTAATTATACAGAATATATTTATATATTACATGTTTAATATATAATGTATTTTTAGATATTAAAAATAATATATATCCAGGTTGAGGGCTTAGGCGAGAGGGATCAAATCAACTTTCCCTTTCTGAATGCAAATAAACACTAAAGCAGAGGTGCCTGGGTTAAGTGGCTGCTTTGGCCTCGGGTCATGATCCTGGAGTCCTGGGCAGGGAACCTACTTCTCCCTCTCCCTCTGCCCTTCTCACCTGCTCATGCTTGCTCTCTCTTGTGCTGTCTCTCTCAAATAAATAAATAAAATCTAAAAGAGAGAGAGAGAGAGAGAGAAACATTAAGACAGTCAAGCATAGTAAATTCCCATAACACAAAAACCTTATTTGACTTTTTAATCTCACAGGAGGCAGAGTTCCAATCCTGCTTGTGCTTTTTTCACTTTTTATTTTGAAATATTTTTAGACTCACATAAAGTCGCAAGAATAGCACCAAGATTTTGGTGTGCGCTTCCCAGAGCTCCCCTTGGTGGTGACATAATCTTTCATGATCTTAGTGAATCACCCAAACCAGGAAAGAGATCACAGAGCAATACTATTAACTAAAACTATATGCCTCACTGGGATTCAAACAGAGCTCACTTTTGGAAGCGCGGAAAAGACAGACTTCGTGCATTCACACTGAAATCAGATGGAAGCCTTTGTCTGATTAAAGTCTCAGTTCACTAAAAGAGGACATAGCCATACTTTGGAAATAATGAATGATTTGTTTTCAGTCTCAGTGTGTGCCAGCCTACATTCAACAAAAAGAAATCACTCCAGGAAACCCCTTTGTACCTTAATCCACATGCATGCATGTCTTTTCTTTCTCAATTCCCTAATGCTGCAGCTCTCAGCTGCGCAGAAAGCACAGCCAGGTTTTGAACCTCCTCCTGTGGTGCTTTTGAAAATCCAGTGCATGAGACTCATACTAGACCAATTAAATTAAAATCTCTGGAGGCCACATTTTCAAAATTCTCCAATGATCTCAAACTGCAGCCAAAGTTGAGAACCACTGCTTTCACAGATTCTTCAATAAAAAAGACTCAAATTGACAGGATCCCAAGCTAACAATAAGCTCCAGTGGGAGACAGACTCCCCACTGAATTTCACATCAAGGCTAATTTTAATTTGTGCGGTTCAGATCTGAAGGGGTCTGTTCTCTACTGCCCTCCAAGCTGTTGTGAACAACCAGCAAAGAAAGAGGATAAAGACACCAACCAGAGGGCAGTTGTGAGCTAATGTTGAGAGAAAAATTCAACATTCACATCATTTTATTTTATTTTTATTTTTATTTTTATTTTTTTTATTTTTTTTAAAGATTTTATTTATTTATTTCACAGAGGGAGAGAGATCACAAGGAGGCAGAGAGGCAGAGAGAGAGAGGGGGAAGCAGGCTCCCCGCTGAGCAGGGAGCCCGATGCGGGCCTCCATCCCAGGACCCTGAGATCATGACCTGAGCCGAAAGCAGAGGCTTTTACCCACTGAGCCACCCAGGCGCCCCATTCACATCATTTTAAAGAAAACAAGAGGAATTAAGAAAAATAATTCTCTAAATGGAAACATACACCAGTTTCTACATGGAAAGACTCAATATTGTAAAGTTTCAATTTATCCCAAAATAATTCTAAAAGTTAATGTATTTGTGTAATTATACCAAATCAGGTTAGAAGATGATTAAAAATCCTAAAATTTACTTGCAAGAATAAAAAGATAGAATTCCAAGAATATTTTTTTAAAAGATTTTATTTATTCATTTGACACAGAGAGAGAGATCACAAGGAGGCAGAGAGAGAGAGGAGAGAGGAGGAAGCAGGCTCCCCGCTGAGCAGAGAGCCCCATGTGGGCCTCGATCCCAGGACCCTGAGATCATGACCTGAGCCGAAGGCAGAGGCTTTAACCCACTGAGCCACCCAGGCGCCCAGAATTCCAAGAATATTTTAGAAAAGCTGAATAATAGATATACTTACAGCGATTGTCAAAATAAAGTAAAAAATTTTTTTAAATGATGTGGTACTAATCTCAGGAATATGTGGACCAAATTAGTTAGACAGAAAACCTAGAATAGACTTCAAAATTGAAACTGAAAGAATCAAGTGATTTTCTGTAGGCTTACATTGTCCCATTAGAGTTGTATACTCGAATATGAACTCAAAATATTCAAAATGTTCAAAATGAAGTGCTGCTATGTTGATTTGCATTTATTTCCTCTAGAGAAATAGACACATGTATAAATTATCATCATCATAAATGTTACTGTTATCACAGCTATCTTGCATTTAACGCTTCCTCACTGGGTCAGAAACTATTCTAAGCCCATTATATGTATTGTATCATTTACTAGATATAACAACTTTATGAAATTTATACAATTATTTATACAGATAAAGATAGTAAGACTTAAAAAGTTGCAGTAAATGCCCATAGAAAGTGATGGTGAGGCCAAGATGCAAACACAGGCGATCTGGTATCAGAGCCCAGGTTCACATTGAACTGTAACTTCACATGTACACATATGCTTATATTTTTAGGTATTATTAGATAGCAGGCCAAAGTCATAACATAGGTACACAAAAATAGCAATGCCATTTTTCTTTTTTTTAATGATTTTATTTATTTATTTGACAGAGAGAGATCACAAGTAGGCAGAAAGGCAGGCAGAGAGAGAGAAGCAGGCTCCCTGCTGAGCAGAGAGCCCGATGCGGGACTCGATTCCAGGACCCTGAGATTATGACCCGAGCTGAAGGCAGAGGCTTAATGCACTGAGCCACCCAGGTGCCCGCCATTTTTCTTTGGAAGTGATCATTTTTCCTTATACCTGAATGTTTAAAAATTATGTAATAAACATTACTTTTATAACCACAGAAAAGTACTTCTAAAAGGTAAAAAAAAAATAATAATTCTCTACCTGTCTACTCTCAGTAATGGTCACATAATTAGACCCAAAAGAAGGAAGTCAAACAGAAATGCCCAGCAAAGGAATTGAAGCTCCTTATCTACAAAGGTAATTCCTAGAAGGTAGATCCAAGGCCAGATTTCTGTAACACCCAATTTGAATGCATAGTGAGAACTGAAAACAGCATACTGGAAACAAGTAAAAATGACTTAGCTCCGGGCGCCTGGGTGGCTCAGTGGGTTAAAGCCTCTGCTTTCGGCTCAGGTCATGATCTCAGTGTCCTGGGATCGAGGCCCACATCGGGCTCTCTGCTCAGCAGGGAGCCTGCTTCCTCCTCTCCCTGTCTCTCTGCCTGCCTCTCTGCCAACTTGTAATTTCTCTCTCTCTGTGTCAAATAAATAAAAATAAAAAAAATAAAAATAAATTTGCCTGCCTCTCTGCCTACTTGTGATCTCTCTCTCTGTGTCAAATAAATAAAAATTAAAAAAATAAAAATAAATTAAAAAAAATGACTTAGCTCCTTGAGGTTAAGAGTATGAACCAATTTAAATAATTTACTTGTCAAGATTAACATCTGGCTCATTAAGACTCACTGTGCTATGACCACCATGCAAAACTACCATGTCGTAAACCACCCTAACCTAACCAGTGTCCTGCCTCAGAAGACCCCCAACTTGAAATCGCCCAGCCCAGGCACTAAGACCTTACAAATATCCTTCCTCGATTTCCTTTCTGAGACACTGAGATCCTCTCAAGGTGGTGGTCTTCTTTGCTGTGATAGGTCTAATTACCTTAGCCACTTGCTCTACAGCATTTTCAGGTGGTGTTTTGAAGAGTCAACCATTGACAACAGCTTCAAGATTCATGGTTACATCACATGTTATATTTTTTAAAGATTTATTTATTTATTTATTTACCAGAGAGAGAGAGAGAGAGAGAGAGAGAGAGAGAGAGAGAGAGAGAGCATGAGCAGGGGGAAGGGCAGAGAGAGAGAGAGAGAGAGAATCCTCAACCAGACTCCCCACTGAGTGTGGAACCTGACCCAAGGCTCAATCTCATGACCCAGAGATCACAACCTGAGCCAAAAATCAAGAGTTGGACGCTTAATCAACGAGCCACCCAGGTGCCCTACATCACATTTTAAAAGTGCACATGGGGAAGAGTGATGGTAGCGAGATGGCAGCGTAAGGATCTCTAGTGATCAACTGCTCCTAGAAACATCCTTCGACATGATGATCCACCCAGGAAAATACCTTCAGGAGAGCTAAGGATTCAGGGGAGGGATTACAGCACAGAAATAATGCATTGGAGAGGATGGGGAAATCAGTTTCGCTTTACCCTGACAGCCACCGCCCATGACTAAGCAGCACAGCATGGACAGAGACACCCTCCTGTAGCACAGGGAGAATGATACCTTTTTCACCAGGTACCGCAGCACCAGGACAACTCTCATGGGGCCAGGCTCCTGGCCCACCTCAGTGCCAGGCTGGCCCCTGTGGACCTAGACCCCAAACCAGTTCCCACAAGCCCAGGCTCTGGCGAACACCAGCACTGGGTTGGCTTTGGCAGCCCGAGGTTCTAGGCAGGCTCCCAGGCACTGAGGCTCCTGGCCAGACCCAGTGCCAGGTCAGCCACTATAGACTCAGGTTCCTGGCTCACTCCGTGACCAGGCTGGATCTCGTGACCCCAGGTCCCTGGCCTGCCCCAGCACCAGGCCTGCCCCTGTGGGCCTGGAATCCAGACCAGCTCCTGCCAACCCAGGCTCCCAACCCACAATCACACTGGACTGGCCCCTACGACCCAAATCTCCAGGTGGGCTCTGACAGACTCAGCTTCCAAGCTTGCTCCAGCACCAGGCCAGCCCCAGGCTCCCAACTGGCCCCAGCACCTGACTAACCCCTGTGGCCGTAGACTCCAAAGGGGCTGTCATGAACCCAAACTCTGGTCTTCCCCAGTCCCAGGCCAGCTCCTGAGCCCCCAGCTTCCAGGCCAGCTACCAAAAACCCAAACACCAAACCCACTTCAGTGGTCTCTGGTGCCTATTTGGCCTCCATGCACCCAGGATCCAAGCCCACTTATACAGACGCAGGTCCTAGGCCCATCCCAGTGAAGACAGTTCGGTCCCCATGTAACCAAGCACCAGACCTGTGCATCTGGCGATCCAGGCACCGGACCGCCTGCTTGAGAATGCCAGCTGCAAGCATCTAAGAAAGCCAGTTTTATTGGCCAAAAATGGTGGAATGTTGCCAGTTTCATATGACTCAGCCTAGTACTATGTTCTCTATTTTTGTCTATGGTTGGGTGATTTCCATAACTAAAGGCTTTTAAAAACTGGCACTTAATGTATCAGTCGGTTCCATGGGTGTTTATTGACCCATGACCCAATAATCCTGCAGAGACCTCATAAAACTGAATTCCTAAAAATGCAAAGGTAGAGACTCCCACTGACGCCAAGCTGGGCCCAATACTCAGAGCAAGGATCTGGTCGTAGAACCATTCAGCTAGCCTCTCTCTTCGTGTGTGCCCATCAGGTAAGCTTCTACTTTCTCCATTGGCAGAACTAGAATCTCAGTTTGTCATCACTGGGTGAATGCAGGGAGATGTTTCTTGGCTCTTGAGCTGATGAGGAACTCTGGCTTCAAAGAAGAGTGGATACTTCCTCTAGGAGACGCCCTTGACCTTGGGGAGACAGAGTTTAGGAGGGTTTGTTCCCCAAGGCGAGGGTGCAGAGCACACTAGGAAACCTACAACTTGCAGCAAGTTGCCTCCTGAAGACCTCACATAGTCAATACGGGCTTCCTACTGCCATGTCCCACCCCCCATAGGAAACAACTATTCAGGGAATAGAAGTGAAATTGGACAATTTGTCTAACAAGGAGCCTTGGGGATTGACGTCTTAGTGGCTCAGAAATTGTAAATATTCCCTCTGTTCTTTTTTTTTTTAATTTTATTTATTCATTTGACACACACAGAGAGAGAGAGATTACAAGTAGGCAGAGAGGCAGGCAGAGAGAGAGGAGAGAGGAGGAAGCAGGCTCCCTGCTGAGCAGAGAGCCCGATGTGGGCCTCGATCCCAGGACCCTGGGATCATGACCTGAGCCGAAGGCAGTGGCTTCAACCCACTGAGCCACCCAGGCGCCCTCCCTCTGTTCTTATAATTCATCCCCACCCTAGCTTTTCTTCTTTGGGTCAAGTAGATACCTACCTGTGCCTTTACGAGTCATCCTCTGTCTCCAAGGTATAACCTCATCATTCTTGTACTTTGTGGAAACAGAGCTGGCATCTCTATGGACCATCACCAGGGAGGAAACTGAGTGAAGTTTGCTTCAGTGATAATGTCAAGAAGAGGAAAGATAATAAGTGGACTTGGAGGATAAGAGGAGAGAGTGAGAGAGAACAGGGGAGAGAGAGAGAGAGAGAGAGAGAGAGCGAAAGTTTGAGAGCGTTTGGAGAGAATGCAGGCAGCAGAAAGAGGATAGAAACTATTCTCCAGAAGTGGGTAATTCTACTGGGCTCCAGTTAGCACTTAGATCTCAGGCCCGAATCCAGTGGCTGCTCATGTATCTGCTCACTGAAATCCTGCTCTCATGCTAGTAAGCCCTTTCCAAAGCCCATAATTTGCAGCATAATCTTTTTTTAAATTAATCTATAAAGTTTATTTTAAAAATTACTCAGAAACATGTATACACTCCAATGAGATATTATTACTATATTAAATTTTACATTTTGATCACCAGTTAGAGAAATTGCCTTGATGAATAGGTGCATTTTTTAAAGCTGATATTTTTATATTTCTAGAGGCAATTGTAATTTCCTCACCAAGCATCCAACTTTTTCAAATATTCAGGGACTTTAAAGCTAAGATTTGCTGGAACTTTCATAATTAAAAGTAAATCTCCAACGAAGAAAGACAGTTTCTAACAAATATTCAGTTTTTGTCATTAAACTAATATTTAATTTTAATTTGCTTACATATTGTATGAGCTTGAGGCCAATTTTATTAAAAAATTATTTATAATTTTGAAATCTTAAAGCTATCATTTTGCCAATTTAAATTTTCAGTTTTCTGGGCACCTCGGTGGCTCAGTGGGTTAAAGCCTCTGCCTTCGGCTCAGGTCATGATCCCAGGGTCCTGGGATCAAGGCTCGCATTGGGCTCTCTGCTCAGTGGAGAGCCTGCCCCCTCCTCTCTCTCTGCCTGCCTCTCTGCCTACTTGTGATCTCTCTCTCTCTGTCAAATAAAAAAATAAAATAAAATAAAATAAATTTTCAGTTTTCTGGTTAAGTATACTTCAGCTATAAAAGGTATCAAACTGCCCAACAATACTTCGGAGCTGTTGCTACATAGACAAATAGTGTGTCCTTTTAAAGGATTGTCTGCATTTTGACTTATGTTATCTGATCAAATATTAATTTTTAAAAATTATCAGAAGTTAGGTATTGCATTAAGAAAAGAATCCATCCCAAAATGTGAATCATGAACCTTGACAGACAGTGAGTGATTCAAAGCAATCATTTCATTTATTTTAATATCCAGGTTTGAATGTAAAAATGTTTGCTAAATTGATTAATGTTCTCCCTTTTATTTAAGAGTATGTTATATGTATTAATACACTCTGCTTTTTTTTCAAAATTTAGGTTAAACCAGTACTTCAAAAAAGGCATTAAACCGCTATGAAAAACTAAATTGAAACTTTCCTTTTATATGAACATTTATCATGTCATTTGGGTTAATTTAAAAAAAATTAGTCATTGAAACTCTTGAGGTTTTCAAATTCAGTAGCCAAATGATAACTATGTTTCTTTAGACAAACAGTTCTTTGAACTGGAGACATTAAGTGTAAGGAGTCTTCTTTCTTCTGCAGCAAGCATGTAGCACAGTCTTAGTGTCTGGACCTGATTTTCCAAGTCCACCTGAGTTTCGCAAAGAAGAAAGTGTTTCTACCAGGCTGTGTTGGCATAAGTATGAATTATTTCCGTCACTGAGTCTCTGAAGTCATTGAGATTCCCGATCTTTCCTGCTGAGAAAGTGTGGACACCAAGCTCTGGGGTTCCGTGTGAGGTAGGAATTGTGTTTCTTTGAGTCTCTTCGAGTAGAGCGTCATCCGGATGATTAGGGAGCACTTGAGTCTCCTGGTTCCAGAGACTTAAACTTCTCCCAAGGCTTGTGGGAAAACCGGCAGTGACAGAGGAAGTGAGTGGGGATTTGGTGGAAGATGGTGAGGGGACTAAGGCGCTTCGGGAAGGAGGCTTGCAGGAGGGCAATGTGGCTCCGTGGAAGCGCTGTGAGTTTTGGACTCAGGCAGACATACGGTGGCGGCTCACCATTCAATCATGTGGAAGTTACACATCCTTTCCCCATCTGGGGCCTCAGTCATCTCATTTGTAAAAGGGGGATTATACTCCCTTCATCGCTGTTGTTAAAATGACATGCCGTATATGTGATGTCTCTATTCGTGCTTGGCACATACTAGGAATTCATTACTATGAAATGCGAGGAAGCATGAGACAGGAAATGACAGGGAAGGCCGGGTGGTGAGGGAGATTGGCATATTGCTCCCCCCCAAATCTGATGTAAAACGTAATTTTAGGAGGACAGTAGTAAAAAGAGTGAGACATGCAGGTTTGCGGTAGAATCGAGGTTTTTTTTATGTGAAGGTAAACATTTGGATTGTGTTCAGTGGACAACAGTGGTTCATAAAGTCTTTGTGTACATGGTAGACTTGCCAAGCATCACCGCCTGGTTCAGCTGCAGTTCCTGAGGACTCATAATGCTCAGGGTAATTTTCGATTATGTCCATTTCCTCATAATTTGATAAATGCCTCTCGAGTCTATTTCCTTTATTAAACTTTATTAAACTTTCCTTTATTAAACTGTGAATTTATCGGTTCACTCCAGGTGCTTGAAATTGTAGAGGTTAAGAGCACAGGCACTTGGGGCGCCTGGGTGGCTCAGTGAGTTAAGCCTCTGCCTTCGGCTCAGGTCATGATCTCAGGGTCCTGGGATCGAGCCCCGCATTGGGCTCCCTGCTTAGGGGAGCCTGCTTCCTCCTCTCTCTCTGCCTGCCTCTCTGCCTACTTGTGACTTTGTGATCTCTCTCTCTCTCTCTCTGCCAAATAAATAAATAAAATCTTAAAAAAAAAAAAGAGTACAGGTGCTAGATTCAGGTCGCTTAGCTTAGTTCTGCCACCTGCTGTCTGTGAAGCACCATTTTTTTTTTTGCACCATTTGATTTTATTAATCTCCTTGTATCTCCATTTCCTTATATGTTACACAGTTCCTTATATGTTTCCTTATATGAAACAGAACCAAGCTCAGCGGGATTTTGCGAGTAGCAAATTGGCAAAGAACTTAGAGCAGTATCTGGTGTTATAGGAGGCACTCAGTATAAAAGAGAATCATTATTGATTCAGGCAAATATTGAACAATTGTGTTTATGCCTTCTATATCCCGGGCAAGATGCTGGCCACAAAAACAAGCAAAGACATACAATCCCTGCTTTCAAGGGTTTGGAGGACAGGGTCTGTGTCATTTCATGTCTTCGCCTCCACCCCTCAGCCCAAATCCTGGTATATGGCAACCATCAATAATTGTTTATGGAATAAATGAGTGGATGAATGGAAAAGTGAGTAAAAGTGATATAGACAGAGGTATCCTTCATGAGGATTAATCTGACAGTGATTTCAGGTTGGTTTGAAGGAAGGAGAATGGGTACATAAAGACTAAAAACTAGGACTTGGGAACCCAGAAGGAATGGGAGCCTTGATTTACTTGCAAGTAATGGTGGGAGGAAGCAGATGGAAAATCGGTATAAGAATAGAATGTTCAGCTTCTGGAAGTTGTAGCAGCTCATTGATGGATTGCTTTTGGCAGTGGAAGAAATGTTTCAGTCCTAGTTTTTAGAGGGATGGTGATTTCATTCACAGAAGGAGAGGCTGTAGAAGAAAATAGACTTTATTTTTTATACAATGAACTTGCCATGCAGGACAAGAAAGAGATATCACTGCTTCATATAACCATTTTATTCTGGGTCAGACACTGTAGATAATTCTATAAACATATCTCATCTGATCCTCGAGAAAACCCTAATCATTACATAGCATTATCATCATTCCCTTTCAAAGAAAGTGAGGTTTTAGTGGCTAGGCACTTTACTCAAGGTCACTTAGCTAGTATGTGGTGAGCCCATGAATCACATCCAGGTGTTTCTCTTTTCAGAGTCCTTCCTTAACATCTGAGGTGATGTTGCCTAATGTTGGCTGAGACCGTGCTGTGATGCTGAGCCCTACATGGGTCACTTTCCATATGCTACCTTGTTTCAGCTTCTAAGAAAACTCAGAGGTGGGTATTATTTCTCCCAAGTATAAAGTTACAGAAAATGAAGTTTAGCGAGGTTTATAGTCCCTAGGTTAAGAAGCTAGGGTTTTAATTCTGGTCTATCTGCATCCAATTATCTGGGTGCTTCTCATCATTCCACACGGTATTTGTAAAAATTTCCAGGTGGAAATACTGAGTTTCAGGCAGTAATTCAGGTCTGGGTGTTGGAAGCCTGGAACTGTAAGTCTGAGAATCACTTCTGAAAACTAGCAGACCTCTACAAAGAAAGTTTGTAAAAGTGGATCCTGATGAGGAGTTAGGACATTTCATGAGCACCCTGAAATGGTAGGCAAAGTAATATTCAAGGTGTATATCTTCCTGGGATGGGGGTTGGGGAGGAGGGGAGTCCTACAGTTTCGCAGAATCCCTAAAGGATCATAGGACCAAAATTGTTAAGGGAAAGAGAGCCTAAGGGAGACTATTTTGAGATCCACTGTCTCAACAAATTCCAAGTATACAATACAGTATTTGTTAACTATTTGCACACCGGATCCCCAAATCTTATTCATCTTATAACTGCAAACGTGTGCCCTTTGACCAGCATCTCACCATTTCTCCAAGCCCCTGGTAGCCACTATTCTACTCTCTGTTTCTATGAGTTCGACTTTTTTTAAATTCCACATATAAATGAAGTCATATAGGGCGCCTGGGTGGCTCAGTGGGTTAAAGCCTCTGCCTTCGGCTCAGGTCATGATCTCAGCGTCCTGGGATCGAGGCCCGCATCGGGATCCCTGCTCATTGGGGAGCCTGCTTCCTCCTCTCTTTCTGCCTGCCTCTGCCTACTTGTGATCTCTCTCTCTCTCTCTGTCAAAAAATAAATAAATAAATAAATAAATAAATAAATAAATAAATAAATAAATAAATAAATGAAGTCATATAATATTTGTCTTTCTCTGCCTGGAATATTTCACTCAGCATAAAGCCCTCCGGGTTCATCCATGTTGTGACAGACGTCAGGATTCCTTTCTTCCTCATGACTGAATTTGATAAATAGTCTTCAGCTTCTCTGTCCACGCCTCATTGATGGACACTCAGGCTGTTTCCATATCTTGGCTGTGGTGAATTATGCTGTAATGAACGTGGAAGAGCAGATACCCATTTGAGATGCTGATTTGGTTTCCTTCCCATACATCCCCAGAAGAGGGATTGCTGGATCATATGGTAGCTCTATTTTAACTTTTCGAGGAACCTCCACAGTTTTCCATAGTGGCCACACCATGTACACTTCCACCAAGACTGTGCAAGGACCCCCTTTTCTCCACGTCGTCACCAACAGTTGTTACATATTGTCTTTTTGGTAAAAGCCATCTAAGAGGTGGGAAACAATATCTCAATTTTTATTTGTTCTTTTTATTTGTGTTTCCCTGATGTTGGACACCTTTTCACGTACCTGGTGGCCCTTCATAGCTCTTCTTTAGAGAAATGTCTATTCAGGTTCTTTGCCCATTTTGAATCGGATTATTTGCATTTTTGTTATCGGGTGGTATAAATTCCTTCTATATTTTGGATCCATCCCCCATCAGACAGATGGTTTGCAAATGTTTTTTCCCATTCCATAGGTTGCCCTTTCTCTTTGTCGATGATTTGCTTTGCTGTTTGGAAAGCTTTTAGTTTGCTGTAGTCCCACTTGGTTTTTGCTTTTGTTCCCTGTGCTTTTGGAGTCATGTAAAAGAAAAATCATTGCCAAAACTGATATCAAGGAGCTTTCCCTGTGTTCTCTTCTGGGAGTTTTACGAATTCAGATCTTACATTTAAGTCTGTAATGTATTTTGAGTTATTTTGGGTGAGTGTTGTAAGATATGAGTCCACTTTCATTCTTCAGAAGGTGCACATTCAGTTCCTCCAACACCATTTATCGAAGAGACAATTCTTTTCCCAGTGTGTGTTCTAAGCACCTTTGTAAAAGATTAGGTCCCTGTTGATGTGTGAGTTTATTACTCGGGTCTCTGTTCTGTTCCACAGAGCTCTGTGTTTTTCTGCCAGTATCATACTGTTTGATTACTAGAGCTCTATAATTAGTTGAAATCAGGAAATGTGATGCTTCCAGCTTTGTTCTTTCTCCAGATTGCTTTGGCGTTGGGGGGTCTTTTGTGGTTCCATACAAATTTTAAGACGTGTCCTCTATTTCTACCAAAAATGCCATGGGAATTTTGATAGGGATTGCACTGAATCTATAGATCACTTTCAGTGGAATGTACATTTTCACAGTATTAATTATTCCAGTGGGTATAACAGGGTATCTTTCCGTTTATTTATGTCTTCTTCAATTTCCTTCACCAGTATTTTAGTTTTTGGTGTATGGATCTTTTACCTTTTTGGTTAAATTTATTCCTAAGTGTTTTATTGTTTTGGATGAGATTGTAAATGGGATTGCTTTATTTATTTCTTTTTCAGATAGTTCATTGTTAGTGTATAGAAACGCAACTGACTTTTGTGTATTGATTTCATATCCTGCAACTCCGCTGAGTCATTTATTAGTTGTGTGTGTGTGTGTGTGTGTGTGTGTTTCAGAATTTTTATATAGAAGATCGTGTGCATGTATTTTTTTTCTTATTTCATTGAATTATCTTTCTGTGGTTTTTTTGCTTGCTTGTTTGTTTTAAGTAGACCCTACACCCAGTGCAGAGCCCAGTTCGGGGCTTGAACTCACAACTCTGAGATCAAGAACTGAGCTGAGATAAAGAATTGGACACTTAACCTACTGAGCTACCCAGGTACCCCCTTCCTGTGTTTTCTTGTAGCTTGTTGAGCTTCCTTAAAACATCTATTTTGAATTCTTTATCAGGCAAACCATAAGTCTGTATTTCTTTTTTTTTTTTTAAAGATTTTATTTATTTCCTTGAGAAAGAGACAACGAGAGAGATCAGAGAGGGAGAGGGAGAAGCAGACCCGCCGCTGACTCAGTGGAGAGCGGGATGCAGGGCCCCATCCCAGGACCCTGAGATCATGACCCGAGCCGAAGGCAGCTGCCCCACTGACGGAGCCACTGGGTGCCCCATAGATCTGTATTTCTTAAGGGTCAGTTACTAGAAAATTGTTGTCATCTGCTTGTGTCATGTTTTGTTGATTTTTTTTACTGTTCCGTGAAATCGTGCATTGATGTTTTCACATTTGAAGAAGCAGTTACATCCTCCAGTCTTTTACTGACTGACTTTGGGGGAAAAAAACCCCTTTTTAGCCCTTCTAGGGATTCTTAGGCTTTTCAGTGGATTCTTAGACCTTTCCAATGAATACCCCTGCTTCACACTTCTTGTTTCCAATGGGGAAGGGGTATTCCTGAGACTGTATACCTTCTTTTGATCCTGCAAAGCCAGGCCAGAGGCTGACAGCCTCCACTTCGCTTTCCCTAGGGTGGTGCCCTGAAATGTTCACGTTTGTGCATTTTCTCTTAATTCCTCAGAGTTGGGCTGGTTTTCTACACTTGCTTCCTCGCCATCTGCAAATGCCCAGACTTGCCGCCCCTGGGGGCATGCACAGGGAGCCAGCCAGCCAGGGCTTGGTGGTGTTCCTGGGTGAGGCACACGGGGCACTGGGAGTGCCTGCCAGAGAGTTTGGGAGGGTCTGCAAGTGAGAAGCATTGCCAGCGGTGTGCGGGCACGCTTCCTGATGGAATCTGCGGAGTAGTTAGCGGGATCTGCAGCCCGTCAATGCATTGTGAGCGCCGACTGTGCTTCCAGCCTCTCCCTGCCCTCCTCGCATAGCTCCCTGCATAGGGCAAGAAGGAAATGGGTCAGCACCCTGCACAGCTGGGGGAGTCAAACACTCACGCACATGCTCTTACTTTACCACGTGGGAAAAATCAAGGGCTGAGGGTGTCTTCTTGGCACTGAGCTGTGCTGCCTTGGGGAAGTGTGACTGTGGCTAGAGTGAAGTTGTTCCTTTCACCCTCTGCATAGTAGCAAATACCAGATTGGGTTTTTTTGTTTGTTTTTTAAAGATTTTTTTTTTTAACTTGACAGAGAGATCACAAGTAGGCAGAGAGGCAGGCAGAGAGAGAGAGGAGGAAGCAGGCTCCCCGCTGAGCAGGGAGCCCAATGCGGGGCTCGATCCCAGGACCCTGTGATCATGACCTGAGCTGAAGGCAGAGGCTTTAACCCGCTGAGCCACCCAGGCGCCTGTAGATTGGTTTTCGTCTAGTTGTGTGGTAGAGCTTCTCCACCAGACCCCGAGACCCTACACACATACTCTGATCGATGGCGAATCGTCAAACTTGGTGTTCTTTGCAGGGGAGATGGAAATCTGTTCTCCCAACTTCATGACATCGCCCCGTCAGGGATCCCTAAAGGGAAACAGGATTATGAGCTAAATGAACGTAATCGTGTAATCTGTCTAATTGTGTAAGTCTTCTCTTAGGACCTACAATGGTTTTGAAGTTTCAAGCTTTCTTTTCTAAAGTATGCATTTAAGAGTATGAATTTACTTCTACATACCGATTTACCTGCATCTCCTTTGATTAGGTAATTTTGTTTTGTTTTGTTTTGGGTGCGGGGGCCTTTTTTTGAGTATAGTTGACACAATGTTAACATTAGTTTCAGGTGGACGACAGAGGGTGGACAACTGCTCTAGACATTCTCACCGCAGCTGTGGCCCCGTCTGTCCCCATTCAATGCTATTACATCATTGACTCTGTTCCCTAGCCCGTGCCTTTTATTCCTGTGACTTCATTCATTCCATAACTGGAAGCCTGGATCTCCCCCTCCCTTTCACCCATTTTGCCCATTCCCCCCGCCTCCCCTGGCGACCATCAGTTTGTTCTCCGTATTTATAGGTCTGATTTTGCCTTTTGTTTTTTCCTTTGTTTTTTAAGATTCCACACAGGAGTGAAATCATACAGCATTTGCCTTTCTCTGTCTAATTTCACTTAGCATTATACCCTCTAGGTCCAACCATGTTGTTGCAAATGGCAAGATCTCATTCTTTTAAAAGGCTGCTTAATATTACATTGTGTATATCTGTATCTATATAGCTAGCTAGCTAGATGATAGATAGATAGATAGATAGATAGATAGATAGATAGATAGATAGATAAATGATAGGTTTTTACAAAAGTATAAAAATTCCTGGTTTCAATGATGATGTCTGCTTTGATGCATATGTTATTTTTAAATATGCTTTTAATAGCTCCAAAAATATAAGAAAGGGCTGATTATCTTTTATTAATGATTTCTAATTTGACTACCTTATGATCAGCAAACAGGCTCTGTTTGATATGTACTCTTTGGTATTAGCATTTGCTTTATGGCCTAATTTTTGCAGATATATGTCCTTGGGGAAAAAGTGTGGATTCTCTGATAATTTCATGTAATGCTCAAATCAAGCTGGTTAAATATGTTATTCAGATTTTCTACACCCGTAGCAAAATTTTGCACCTACCCCCCATGTCTTTCAACTACTGAAGAAAGATATGCTAAAATCTAATATGATGTGGTTTATCATTTTTTCCTTACAGTTCTGTTAGTTTTTTCTTTATATATTGTAAGCCTGTGCTATTAAATGCATATTAGTAGGTGTTTTTTTTCTTTTTCTGGTGAATTTTCCTGTTATTAAGATATATTGACTTTCCTCATCCCTTTTAATGCCTTTGCCTTAAGTATGTCTCATCTGATGTCAACAAGCTGCCTGTCTTCCTGCTCACTTCAGCAGCACGTATCCTAAAATAAGCTGTTCATCTTCATTTTGGTTAGTATTTCTTGATATACCCTTACTATTTCCTGACGGTCAAACTTTCTACATCGTTACAGGTTAGGTGTGTCTCTTGTACACATGAGATGGTAGAATTTTGTTCCTTTATCCAACCTGAGAGTCNGCCCGATGTGGGCCTCGATCCCAGGACCCTGGGATCATGACCTGAGCCGAAGGCAGCGGCTTTAACCCACTGAGCCACCCAGGCGCCCGAGAGTCTCTGTTTTTAAAGATTTAAACCATTTTAACATTTGTTATAATTACCCATATATTTTGTGATTTTTTTTCGCTTATTTATAGTTCCTTTCCTGACTGAAATGGTTTGATCGAGATCTCTTAATTTCTGTTACACCCCTACTGTAATTGACGTTATAAATTCTGTATCCATTATTTTAGTGGTTACACTTAAACTTAAGTCATGTGGAATGTCCAAAATAACCAACGTGTCTGTTCTCCTGCAACTCAGTGCAAGAACCTTTCAACACTTATTCTAATTCCTCTTCTTGTAGTACACGTAATTATTCCCTTGTATCTTAATCCATCCTGTTTATGTGGAAGTATTATTTTAAAACTCAGTGTTTTATTTATTTTTTCTTATTTTTTCTTTTTCTTTTATTTTTTAATTACATATAATGTATTATTTGCCCCAGGGGTACTGTTTATTTTTTTCTACATATAAACAAGTTACTTGGCTCGCCCCTGCTTCCTGGATATTTCTTATTTTTAATTCAATTTGTTTTATCCTAAAGTAAATCCGTTAGTTTTTTTCAATAAGTTTTCATGCATGGTAAACTCTGTCAATAGTTTTCTGAAATGGGAATCTTCATGGGAGGGTCCTACAACCAAATCTTGACATATGAGTTGCGGTAAACACTTCATCAATAGTTCAATATACAACCTGTATATAAACAGATGTTATACTTAGTCTAGATGGGAAATGGGTTGTAATTTCATCTGATCTTCCAGAACCATCTCTGTAACATTCCTGTAATGTCACCCTTTCAATACTTCCAGAGAAATATTACCCATGGAACCAAGGAACCAAACCAGTGCATCCGAATTCATCCTCCTGGGACTTTCAGAAAATCCAGGGCAGGAGACCCTCCTCTTTGTTCTGTTTCTTTGCATGTATGTGGTCACAGTCGTGGGGAACCTGCTCATCATCCTGGCCATCAGCTCAGACTCCCAGCTCCACACCCCCATGTACTTCTTCTTGGCCAATCTCTCCTTGGTTGATTTCTGTCTGGCCACTGACACAGTCCCCAAGATGCTGGTGAACATCCAAATCAGGAGCAAGTCAATCTCCTATCCCTGCTGCCTGACCCAGATGTACTTTTTCCATTTCTTTGGCATTATGGACAGTGTCTTAATTGCTGTGATGGCTTATGACAGGTTTGTGGCTATATGTCACCCCTTACACTACACCACCATCATGAGTCCACGTCTCTGTGGCCTGCTGGCTGGTGGCCCGTGGGTGTTTTCGTACTTTATCTCCCTCACTCATATCCTCTTGATGGTGCGCCTGGTTTTCTGTGGGAACAACAGGATTCCTCACTACTTCTGTGACCTCACTCCTCTTCTCAGGCTTTCTTGCACGGACACCTCTGTGAACAAGATCTTTGTCCTCATCGTGGCCGGGATGGTGATAGCCACGCCTTTCATCTGCATCCTGGCCTCCTATGCTCGCATCATTGTGGCCATCATGAAAGTCCCCTCTGCAGGGGGCAGGAAGAAAGCCTTTTCCACCTGCAGCTCCCACCTGTCTGTGGTTGCTCTCTTCTATGGGACCACCATTGGGGTCTATTTGTGTCCTTCCTCTGTGCGCACAGCTGTGAAGGAGAAAGCCTCTGCTGTGATGTACACAGCGGTCACCCCTATGCTGAACCCCTTTATCTATAGCCTGAGGAACCGAGATCTGAAAGGGGGCCTGAGGAAGCTTGTCAACAGAAAAATTACTTCACCTTCCTGACTGCAAGGACACTTGGAAACTTCCAGGAAGTAGGATCTCAACATCTAGGATCTTGGGCAGAAGAATGTAGTTGCATGGTTTGGGAGAGTAGCCACTTTGGATTTTGAGTTGCAGAAGTTTAAAAGGGAACCTGGCCTTGTTACACTATTTCCTCAATTACTTGGACCAGTAAGGGTCCTTTTGGGTAGGTCCGATGCTGTCTTTTCACAAAGATCAGTCTAGCTCTGCCAGATTGGATTTATCCTGGTTCAAAATCCAGTTAGCTCTCAACAAATATTTATGGAGTTTGTATTCTGGGCTTGCTGTAAGTGCTAGCCATGGGGTGGTGAGCAGGAGACACGAGGTCCCTGTTGTGCAGAGTTTATTAGTTGAATGTGGGAGAAGATACTGGACACTGATTGTAATGGAATGAAATGTGCACATGACGGCAAGGGTAGGGTAGAGTAGGAACACCCTCCAGAATCTGGAAGGGGGAATCCGGGAAGGTTTCCTGGGAGAGATGATCCTAAACCTCCAAGGATAAGATGATAGTTTTTTCAGGCTAATATGAGGAGAAAGAGTATCAGAAAAAGAAAAAAAGAAAAAAAAAACACCCCAGTATGTGGAAAGGTCAGAGAACAAGAGAAAGAGAGAGAAGGACGCATTTTTGAAGTGAAAAATCCAGTTATGGTGAATAATTTGGGGAATGCCGGGTCAAGAAGGACTTTGGGACCAACTCAAGAGTTTGGTTTTTCCTGAGAACCAGACAGTTCATTGACTTCCAGAGACCAAAGTCAGGGAGCACGTAGGTGAGTCATGTCCCCTCTATTCTCACTCCTATTCTGTCTTCTGAAGGAGCAGGGTGCATGGGCTAGATGAAATTTATACGAGGCACAGGGGAGAAAGAGATTGCGACCATGCACTAAGAAAACAAGGAACCACTTGATGGTATAAGTCTTTGTAGCCAAAGAGGAAAATACCAATCAACTGAATCATGAATGTCTAAACCAGAAGGAAGCTGAGGCATATTTCAGTCGCCATATATGCCTATGGAATGCCTATGAGTAGTAACACTGTTTACAATAGAAATGAGAGCTATTTATTGCAGATTTTCCTTGTGTCTCCTCACCGTATTCCTTTTCCTCATTTCCTCATTCTCTAGCTGCTATGAAAGCAATGCACCTCATTTATGTGTATTGCGAAGTAATTCTAACCTTTATATGGAGATTCACAACCCAAATGGAATGAACAGTGAATTGGGCTCTATTTCTGGGCTGAATGAGCAGTGAATGGGGCCAGAATCTTTCAAATGGTGCTAAGGAGCTGACATCATCTTAAGCAGAATGGCTTTGAATAATTTGTATGTCTAGTTTGCTTATGTTACCTTCCTTCCAAGAGAATTAAATGAGACTTTCTCCATTGAACAAACAGACCTCTAGACCTGGCCCTGTTGTAGGCTGGAATGAGGATGCTTTCCAGGGACACTCTGGTGCTTAAAACCCAGAACTTAAGAATAGTGGAGTTTGCTGGAGGGAACCCATCACCGGGTCAGGGAACAACCAAAAATTACCTGATAGCTGAAGCACAGCTCTTTCTCCTACTAGGTCCTCTTGCCCATACGCAGGCGAATAGTTACTGTGACGGTTGGGAGAGGGGTGCAGTGGGGGATGCCTGGCGCCAATAAAGTTCTCTTAAGATTCTGTCAGCCAAACTAACTCTGTCTTGTTTTGTGTTAAAAAAGTGAAGTCCTCACCTCCAAGAAAGATTTGTCCTGGTAGCCCTTGCGATATCAACGTCCAACATTTGCTGACATCAATACATGTTTAATTAATTAATTCAACAAATATTTACCAAGTGTCCTTTATGCCAGCTAATATTCTAAGCATTGGCACTAGAGCAGTAAGCAAGAGAGAAAAAAAGAAGAAGAAAAAAGCCCTTTCCTATGACTACAAGGTTTGGTACCAAGGAGTTTTTGGGGACTGGAACTGTTCTGTATCCTGGTATCAGAGCAATGAATTTGAAGGTACTAAAAATTTTAAATGCTCTGTCTCCCCAGATCCCACAAATCTACACATGGGATAAAATCCCAAGGACTGTAGACCAGGAAAAAAAAGTTAATTTTACTGATATTAATTTTTTCAAATATAAAATTAAACGCTAGATAATAAAGCAACCATTCCCATTTCAGCGGGGAAAACAATAAACAAAGAAATAATCACTATGTCAGATAGTTACCAGTGGTGAGAAGGACTTTGAAGGTATAATGGAGAATATGCGACAGAGACAGATGGGGGGAGGTATTTACATGGGGAGATAAGAATACGGGCATTTCTGAGAACACCTGGTCTCTGGTGAGGTGACTTCTGAGATGAGCTCTGAATCAGGCCAAGAAGAAAGTATTCCTAGGAAGGAGGTGGGAACAGAGTGTTAGAAGAATGGAACTGGACATGCAAAGTCAGGAACCAGTCAGTATTTAAGTGTTAAGTGTCCATGTTTTAAAATATATTTAGATTAGTGTAAACAATTTAGATTTGCAGGAACAAAATCCTACTAAATAGGATTTTGCTATTACTAAATGCAACTATATGTTGCATTATAAATGCAACATATATCTTGGCTTAAAAAACCAATGGTTATTATCTCTTGGTTTCTGTGGGTCAGGAAACTAGGAGTGGCTTAGCTCCATAACTTGGCTCAGAGTCTCTGATAGGGCGGCAGTCACGATGTCACCATGTCAGCGGGCACTGCGGTCCGGCCCTGTCTTCACTAGGGCAGGGAATCTGGTTCCATCCTTCCTCTGGGCGGATCCACTTCCTCCCTGATCAAAGACAGCAGTTCCTGCATATACGGGTCTCTCCATAGTGGGGCAGAAGAGAGAGAGAAACAGAGACAGAGGGAGAGAGAGACAGAGACACAGAGAGAGACGGAGAGAGAGATGGGGGGAGAGAGACAGACTGAGAGGGAGAGAGAAAGGGAGGGAGACAGAGAGACAGAAGGAGAAAAACAGGGAGAAACTGAGGGGGACACCAGTATCCTCCCAGAAGCTGCCTTCCCAGGCGGTTGACCCACAGTTCATGGGACCTTGGTGGCTTTAAACTGGGTGCTGCCCGGGTCTGGACCCTCCGGAGTCATGCAGTTCCAGCTTCCGACACACGGGGGCAGCAGAGATACCTGCCAGGGATGCCTCGGCCTCTCACCTGCAGGAGCAGAACTTTGCAGGGAGCCTCTGTGTACCAGGCACAGACCTTCTGCTAACCCTTCCTGGTTCCTGACCCTCCCTCCACCTCAGCCCCGTCCCCACAGGGGAGCCACAAACCTGCAGCTTCCCGAGGGCAGCCCAAGTCGGGGCACATTAGGAGAGTGGCCTTACGTGTTCCAAATCCCCTGTCCATCCCACGCCCAGGACTCCCTGAATCTGTGCCCTTTCCCCATCCCACACAGCACTGGGGCTGTCTGGGGTCCAAATGGGGAGGGTCCACAGGGCCCTGGTTCTTTCTGAGGTGGGAAGAGAGAGAAACAGAGGGGGCCGGGGAGAGAGGGGGAAAGGGACCGCAGTCATGATTAAAAATAAAACACCAGCATCCGTGTATGGGGTGTCAAGTCCAGCGGCGACCTTGGCACAGGTGGGATGTAGTGTCCACTTCGTGTGAGGGGCAGCACCAAGGCGGGATTTGGAGAAGAAGCCCAAGGGGGAGGCGGAGAGACAATACTGACAGAGTACCTGGGTGTTTAGGACCCTCATCATTCTCTTCGCAGTTACTCACTGGGTGCCCTGGGGAGACAATGGGTTAATCAGTGGACGGCCTTCAGGAGCCCTTCAGGAGCTGACGTTCAAGTGTCCGAGTCCATGAATATAATCAAGAAGTACATCAAGGAAGACGTGAGGTCACATGTTTTTAAAGAACAAAATATGGATAAAGATGGGGGGTATGTGATAGATTTCTCTTTCACAGCTTTACTGAGATATAATTCATGCAGCATGCATTCACTAAATTAAACTATACAACTAAAAAATAAAATATACAATGTAGCAGTTTTCAGTGTGTTCACAGAGTGGTGCACCCATCACCACGATCAGTTTTAAAACACTTTCATTCCCCAAAAAGAAATCCCATACTATTTTTTCTTGCAGATTTATTTATTTATTTATTATTATTTGCCCCAGGGTTACAGGTCTGTGAATCATCAGGCTTACACCTTTCACAGCATTCACCAAACCACAAACCTCCCCAATGTCCACAACCCATCCACCCCATCCCTACCCTCCCACCCCCCAGTAACCCTCAGTTTGTTTTGTGAGATTAGGAGTCTCTTATGGTTTGTCTCCTTCCCCATCCCATCTTGTTTCATTTTTTCCCTCCCTCCCCCCCACGACCCCCTGCCCTGCCCCTCAAATTTCTCATATCAGAGAGATCATATGATAATTGTCTTTCTCTGATTGACTTATTTCGCTCGGCATAATACCCTCTAGTTCCATCCACGTTGTTGCAAATGGCAAGATTTCGTAAGAAATCCCATACTTAAGGACAGTCCTCATGCCCCATTTCACCCCTACTCCTTAACCCCCAGCCCTAAACAACCACTAATCTATTTTCTGTTTCTATGGCTTTGCTGATTTTAGACGTTTTGCATAAATGGAACAGAGAGAGCGTGGTCTTTGTGACTGGCTCCTTTCACTGAGCCGAGTTTTCTAGGTTCATCCATGCAGGAGCATAAGTTGACACCTCATTCCTTTATATGACTAGATCCTATTCCCTCATGTATTGGGTATATGTGCCGAGAAACCACACTTTGTTTATCCATTCATCAGTTGATGGGTAGTTGGGTTTTTTCCACATTGTTTCCACTTTTTGGCTGTTATGAATAATGCTGCTACAAGCATTCATATACAAGTTTTGTATGGACAGGATTGTAGGGTGTCCTTAGTATTTTTGGTATTGAGGCGTAATTGACTTAGAGCATCATGTTAATTTCAGGTGTCCTACATGATACAATGTTTGTATATATTGCAAAATGATCACCACAGTAAGTCTAGTTCACATCTGTCACCATACATAGTTGCAAAACTTTTTTTCTTTTCATAAGAACTTTTAAGATTGGGGCGCCTGGGTGGCTCAGTCAGTTAAGCGTCTGCCTGCGGCTCTGGTCATGATCTGCGGGTCCTGGGATCGAGCCCAGCTTCTTGGCTTCCTGCTCACAGCGAAGTTTCCTTCTTCCTCTTCTCTCTCTCTCTCTCCCTCTGATCCTCCCCCTGCTCCTATTCTCTCTCTCAAATAAATAAAATCTTTAAAGAAAAAAACAGGAACTTTTACAATCCACTCTCTTAGCAACTCTTAGCAATACACAATTGCAGTGTCGCAGTCACCACGCTGTACCCAGGATTGTAGTTTTATTACACTAACTGGTCAGGGAAGGCTTCGCTGAGAAGGTGCATCTGATTCGTCATTGGAAAGGTGAAGGAGGGAACCATTGGCCGGGCACAGGGGCAGCCAGCTCCCAGGCCCTGAGCGAGAGCAGGCTAGTGTGCTCAAGGAATCAAATAGAGATCGGACCATGGTAACAGAGTTAAATAACGAGCAGCTTTCTTATCATTGTGCAGCCCTTGGAGCGGTTCCCAGAGATGACAAAGAGCTTGCAGGAAGCGTGAAGAGCTGGGTAAGGTGGGGGGAGCAGAGCGGTGCAGAACAATGAGAGCGGGGTGGTGAGTCATGGCAATGGGGGTGTGAACGGAGGTGTTACCCGGGTCAGCGAGGTGTTACCTTGGGGTCCGAGCCAGCTAGGTGTGTGTGGAGGGGGGAGATGGGGGGGTG